>JAQIWZ010001365.1:0-12233 GCA_034697245.1 Malaconothrus monodactylus
ATTAAATTTCTTTTTTAAATAACTATTTTGCACTCATTTATATGATTAATATTTGTTTTAAAGTTTATTAAATGAATTAAAAGCATTAGAAATCGCAATCTGACTTAAGGTGTGTTATCAAAGTTAAGTTATACCTCTTTAACAAATAAATAATTATTATATCGATTAATCTTTGCAGATATGTTTGTAAGTTTCACATAACTTTCAGATGAATTTCTGATTTTAAAAGTGAGTTTACAATTTTCTATTTTGAAAATTAATTTATGCTCAACTTTTGTAATATTTTTTGAGCAAAATTAAATTTTATGATCAAGTATTCAGTAATTAATTGAGAGCATGAATAAAATTAATCCTTTTAATTAATAATAGCTCAAGTTTCATGTTTCCGTTCATTGCTATTGAAAACTTCTATATTATTGCATATTTATCAAAAAAAGCAATAAATTGAAATCTTTCGTGACTGTTTTTTATTATTTATTATTTCAAGATTTGAATATTAGATTTGCACAAATTCTCATTTAATATGAAATTGCTTAAGATCAGCACAATTTACAAACTTATGCATTATTTTTATCAAAGCTCCAAATTTGGAGTTGTAATTCATAATTTCATTATTCCTTTTGATTTTTAATGTTTTGAAACGTTGCACAAAAAAATTTTTCTTTATCTTTTTCAAAAATTTTATTAATATTGGAAAGTTTATTCAAAATAATAATTTATCGAATAGGGATTGTCACGCAATAACTGTGTTATATTTATTAGTATTAGTATAAACTTTACACCTTTTATATTAAGTAAAATCTGTTTGAGATAGTATTACTATTAAGTGTCTTTTAAGGGGTTGAAACGAAGGGAGTTTTTCTTTGGAATGCATTCTAAATACAGGTATTACAAAAGATGTTTCAGAAGTTCCCAAATCGAAAATATTAAATACATATTTTGATTGAATAATATGACAATTTCACAGCTTTAATAGTTTTGAAAGGAGCGTTTTAAGATTAAGAAAATGTTTTGCCAAAAGGCTAATCGCAATCGATTGAAAATTGTGTCTTTGAATTTAGACCTTCTTTTTAAGAAAATTTGGAAACCGTTTGAATTTATTTTGAGACACAACTGCAATAAACTCGAAAAAAGTGTGCTGTTTTAATTGATGATTTCAAAAATAATGCCACTTCTGTCAAGCAATGTAAATATCACACAAGTGTTACTCTCAAACTTTTATTTACTTGTGTTAAAAAACTAGATATAACTTAGAATAACATTTCATATCTGATATTAAATGAAATAATAATAATAATAATTAATTAGAAAATTTCTACCTCGAAAAAAAATAATTTAACGGAAGATTGAATTTTCATTAATAAATCAATAAACTTTTGGTAAAGGTTGTCATGGGTTTAAGAAGTTTCCTTCTAATGACTATTTAGTTAACGTTCTCATTCCATGAATGAGATTATTTAATAGTATTTGGAGGCAATCACATTATCATTTGAAACAGAATCCAAATTCCCTAATAGTATCTCTATATAAAAATATCGATTTATTGTTATTGCTTTAGTTGTAGTCTTAAAGAATTAAATTTAGATAATTTTTTGGGAGAGAATACCTGATGAGGTTTAAAGAAAATTTAAAAATTAAATTTGGTTGAAATAAAGTGTTGATTCAGAGCATTGAACATTAGAGTTGAGACTACTTTAAACATAAGCCATAAGTATATTACTATTATATATAATATGGAATATTGCAGAATTAGGTTCTCCCACTATTTTCTTTAATACTCACTCTAAGTCGTAATGTGTATTACTTTATAGGCTCCCAAATTCTTATCCATTAACTAATCTGGATGTGAAGTAATAATATGAAAGCAAAATAAGCCCTGAAATAATGATTGTCGAGCATTAAATCAGCGAATATATGAATGAGTGACCAGCAATTGAAGAGTTGACAAAACAATAGAGAATCAGATTCTCTAAAGATGAGAATCTCATCTTCAGAAAATTGCGTGTTTCCAACTTTATGAGTTTTCTAATACTTTTTCTCATTTAATGCATTCATTTGCTCGTTGAGTGTAATATTAAGTCAAACGCTTCTTCAAAGATAATGTTCTTTAGTAGAGATTGTTTTAAATCACAAATATGACTTAAACTTAAGAAATTAATTCAATTGTTTGCTGTGCTAACAAAAGCACTTCAAAATTATCACTTTTGCTATGCCTCATATGAAGTTAATTTTATTATTACGGAGTAATTGATTCTATGACTTAGCGTTCAGTTAATTAGAGTCCGTTTCTCGAAATGACAAAAATTTAGTTCATTTATAGAGATTTACTAAAGGGTTGTTGTTTAGAATTACTTTGTCTGATGAACGCATTAATTAAGTACTGAAGAAACCCAATTAAAGTATGACAGGCTTTAGAAAGTTGCTTATTTGATATCTCCAAGTTTTGAGAAACTTTAATCACCAAAACTGTGAACTTCATGAAAACTACTCATTTCGGAAACTATTATTACTAAGAAAACAAAAGAAAATTATAACACATTTATGACTTTACTGTTGACGTTCATTGACTTTAGGAGAAAGCTTTCAAAGTTTAGATTTTTATTAGATTCTGGGCCTCACTATTTTAATGAGTAAAAGTGATTCAAGTATTAAGTTTCAAATTTTATATTTCAATAATGAAACATTTTATTTTGATGACTTTAGACTCTAAGAAAAACTAATTATCTGTAGATATAATTAGTTCAAAATGCCTCAAAGTATTTATATATTCAAAACTAATTGCTTTCCTTTGGTATAAAATAAAAATTAAAAAACTTAATAATAATTAATATTTAGGTTTTAATTTATTAACTGGAGTTAAGTCAAAAACAAAAGCCCAGAGACACACACATGATGTGATAGTGACGGTTTCGGTGGTAAATGACATTTTTGGCCTGTACTGTGTCACCATATCCGGCGTATAATCAATCAAATATGGAAGAGAGAACATGTCTTGTCGAAAATGAGATGAAAGTATATATTTATGGCTTTTAATAAAAACTATCAAACGATCAATAGAACAAAAAGGGATAATAATTGATCGCAAATCGGGGCAAAAGAATCGTAAGTATAATACAAGAACTAAACAATAGAGTTCAAGATTCAAAAAAGTTGACGAATTTTTATGAAAGTTAAACGCATAACAAAAACAAAATATTATTCTCCAAGTGGTGATGATTCAAATTTTTTAAATGACATTTTGTCAGCTCTGCCGTAAAAACGTAACACAACACATGCAAAATGAGATAACGAAACAAACCGTACAGATGTGAGACATGAGGACCAAACCATAGATAGAAATGAGTGAAGAGAGAAACAAAAACATAAAAGCGTTTCTAACTTAAAAGCTAGAACTATTGTGGCTATGGCTGCAATTGTCCGTTTGACAAACATTTCTATTTTGATGCAATACGTGCCTAACAAGAGTTCATATAAACTCTAGATGAGCTTATATTGAAAATATAGTTAACAAACGCTGCTTTGAGCTCTTTTCGTTTGGTATTTCATACGTTTCGTTTGGTTTATTCGATATTAAAAGCTATTTTTTAAGTTCACTGCATTAGTGTATCTAAAATGGCATTTGATTTTTGTCTCTTAACATTTGTCTTGTTGTTGACCACATTTTAAACAATTGAATAGCTATTTATAGATATGTATTGAAGTATACATTGAAAATCAAAAAAAGAGAAGAAATATAATCAAAAATAAGATTGAGTCAGTTATTTATTATATTAGTTTGGAGTTGAGCTTATATTTTGCTTTATATGAGTTGACTAACAGAAAAACATGTAACCTAAACAATGTTTAATCATTGAAAGAAATCCTCTTATGGGCTATGGACACGAAAATGCTTTTCTTCCTAGCATGCATTGAGCACTACTCTATATATATTTTAGATGATGTTGAGTTTGGAATTCGTTTCTACTTTAATCCATGATGAGAATTAAATTGTAGAGCATTAACTTATAGAAAAATGTTTCCTCTTATATAAGGATAGGGAAAGAGAAATAGAAACAGAAACGACAGAAAGAAGAGTTAGTTCTGTTCTGTTTGATGATCCGATTTTGTTTTGTCTCACTTGCAATTGATCACCCGTTGGACTGAGTTTGACAAAAGAGCAAACAAGGTTTCGGTGAACTAATGGTTGTGACCCTTTAGATACTCCATTACGCACAGGATACAAATTTTTCTTAGCCTTCATTGTTGATCACTGGTTTGCACTGCTCTTACTTATTGATGAAATAGAAAATAACATTTTTCATCTATCAAATTATTGTCATTAATTGCATCAAAAAAAACTAAATCATCATCAATAATGGTATCATTAACTTTTGCTTGAAATTCATGACACTCTAATTGCATTTTCGTGTAACCGAATTCTCTTTTATTTTATCAAATAATTTTAGTTTAAAATGTATTTTTTAGTTAAATTAATTCTTTCAAAAATTTTATGGATATGTTTTAAAAAAAGCATTAAAACTAAAATCCAAATACTCTATTCATACTGTACTTATAAATTGATTCAAATATGAATAATATAATCATTTTATTAACGGAAATTATTTCTGTGACTCCAGATAGAAAATGATAATTATGATAATAAATTGATTTATATAAAGGTTCATTAACTTATTTAAATTTTTTCAATTTAGACTTCAATTTTAAAGAATTATGAATGAATGATGCCTTTGATTCTTAACACTATTATTGAAATTATGATTCTATAATTTGAAATGATGACCAACACTAAAATATCCGAATCATAAATCAACTGCTTATAAATCATATATTTTTGATAGACTTATATCTTCTATCATCAAGAGTTAATATTATCTGAAAAAAGCGATAGGAATACATTCTCTACTAAATGGTCTGTGTATCATAAGAGCGCCATAAAAATCAGGAAATGATATGTTCGTCCGATGGCTATCTAAGCCAAAGGCCTTAAACCATTACTGATCAAAGTGAAGATGTGTTGAGACATTACCAAAAAAGTATCCATCATATCACACACATGTGGCAACAACTATAAAGATTTTATGCTAAACACAGACTCAAACTTCTGTATTCTTAACGCTCACTGTATTCGTCTTTTGAAAAATCATCATTTCTTTAATGATATATTTATGCAAAAATATTTCTCAAACGCTTCAACATTAGCCATAACTGTTTTATCAAATAATTGGAGCAAATAATACTAAAAATAAATAAAATTGTTTCGACTCATTGCCTTTGAACATAGAAGAGATGGATGACCGGAGACTTCAATTATTTCACTGCTTTTTTAATCACTGACTCAATCAATTGCTGTATCACTTGAGCGGTCAGTTTTAATGACTAAAAAATACTCAAAATTTATATATTCTTGAGAATTAGTGATCCAAATAATTAGAAAATTCTTGAACAGAACGGCTAAAAAATTATCATAAATAATAATAATTCTTATTCAGATCATAAATTTGCATAACTTTTGAATTTGAATTAGAGAAAAGTAAAGAAAAAAAAATTTAATATTTTATTTAAATATGTTTTATTTCGAGATTTAGTTCAATCTTTGAGAAAGAAAAGCAAATAAAATGCTAGTAATATTTTTTGTGTTCATTCAATATCTCATGCCATTCAAAATAGATTTTCTCATTGAATAAGTTGCGCATAAGTTTTATAGATGAGAAGACATTATTAAGTCAGAAATATTTGAAATTAATGGATTTGATAGCATTATTGAAAGAGGCGATGTGTTAATGCTTGAGCCCAGTCTAGTATGGAATATGTCTTATCTATTTATGCTAACAATCGAATACAAACGAACATTTTGGCGAATAAAATGAATGCAATATAAGTTATATACCGCTGACTTGATAAAAAATAAGCCAACTTTTGTATTTATACCATCATAACTATAGGCACCGGACATGAGAATACTATAATAGAAAGTCTGTCGACTAAATGCAATTTGGATAACGTGTGCGACTCTCACTATCTTAAAGATCAATATTTTATGACTCAAAGCAGAAGCGACTGGATTTCTACTTTCTCTCTACTGAACGAAAATAATGCGATACGCACTCGAATTCCACACATCTCTCAAAAAGTTTCTCTACGAACTAAATGTGAAGTGATGTTGGATTAGCATTTGTCTCATCACATACAACAATTTGCTTTCTTCAGCTAATCATAATCGAGTCAAATATAATCGAGTCAAATATCTTTCAATATTTCAATCAAAATTTTAAATTACTATTGAATACTTGTTTGCTTTTATTATTGAGCAATGAGTTCAATGTAAACGCTAACAATGAGATAATTAGATTGACAAATATTAATACAACATTTAATTGAAAGACTTGAATAATTTTTATATACATTTTAATAGTAGAAAAGAATGTTTTTTGTGTGCTTTTCATTTGTTTGCTTTCATTTCTTGTAACAAAACACTGTTTCTTAGAATTTGCATTTATAAAAAAAAAGTTGAATATAATTAAATGAAACACAGTTCAATTCAACGTTAAGCTTAGACTACAGGAATTGAGACAGAATTTTCTTTTACTATTATGTCATAAAATTTCACTTCATTTATGAGTTTAGTTTAGATTGAATTGCAACGAAAATGATTTTTTCTTCTCAATGCGGTTTTCTTTCTTAAGGTAGAAATTGTGAGAATCGAATATTTGATTATATTATACGTAACAAAACTACAACTTCTATTCTGAACGGTGTCTAATGAATATTTGCAGAGATAAGTCAAATCATTTTTCTTTCTTAAACTCAATAATCTATTTTCTATTCTTAGGATTATTTGATTGTTTTTCTCATCACAAGAAATGAATTCGTTTCCGATTTGGTTCTAATTTGAATGTTAAATGAGCCACAAATGAAGAGAAATATAAGTACTTTAGTATTTCTGGTCCAACTTGATTCACTTTATTCTCTACTTTTGAATTTAAAATATGCTTAATTTGTAGGGAGAATTTGAAGAAGAGAGAAAGAGCTAGAGAGAAATGAGAAACAAGAAAGTTTGTAATTTGTTTTCAACTAAGTTGTAGACATTTTCAATTAAGCCTAAATCCCTGAGTTAGATCTCCGTCATTAGTAAACATGAGACATGGGAATAGCGTTGTATCTTTTGTTATATATTCTACAATATAACTAATACATTAAACTTTGTATTTCATCAGACCGAATATTATAGTCAGAGCAATACTACCGCATCAAAACTAAAGCTGAGACTTATCGATATTCTTTATACGGATAATATATTCTGGTTCTCAAGTTTTCTAAAACACTTTTGACACATTGTTATCAATTGAAATATCTTCTGAGATGAAGCAATCAAAATCATTTCCACGCTTTAGACAAATTCGTTGTTAAATCAATTTTTTTTAATGTTGTTAATTAGGTTCAAGTGAGAACAAAATTTATAACTCTTCATAATTTATGTCCAATTTTATAATCAAGAAATTAATTTTGGTTAAAATGATAAAAGTAATTAAATGACAGTTTATTATGAGAAAAATTGTGGCAAAAATAATGGCAGTCATTATTTTTTGAACCAAATATGCCTTATCTGATCAATTAATGCTTAACGTTAGGGAAATATTTAACAGATATTTTTTGAGAAGGAAAAACTGTCGGACTCTTTGAGAGAATTACCTGACAAGTTATAAATTTGATTCTAGCGGTGCAAATATAAAGCCAGAGTCAATGTTATTGTTAATAGCAATTTGTCGAGCAAAACATTGATAATCCGCTTATTCACGGGCTTCTAATAAATTACTGTTTCTGGTGAAGAATAGCTTTGCGAATGGTAACAGAAATGCTGCTGATGAATATTCGCATCACAGCCCACCTCCTCGTTCATAAACTTAAATAATGGAGTTCTAAAAGTTCATTAACATGAATGAATCGAAGTGAATGCATAAAAAGCCTTATTCAAAATGAATTTTATTCAGAACATCATTAGGTCCACCCAAATATACTTCAATACAATATGTCTAAAATGCATCAACAAAAATCATTTTGCACGCAGCAATTCTTGTTCTCATTTTTCTTGCATCAAATCTATTATTTCGAGCTCTAGTGGTATTCAAAAATTTTCCTAAAATTCTAACTCTTAAATGATTGAAAATAATGTTTAAAACTTCTTACCTTTTTATAATTAATTTGAAGTGAAGCGCAGATAAGCTTCAAATAGTTGCTCATTTAATGGTCTTTTTTGCAGAAATCAATTAATTTAACGTAACATATAGTACTTGAATTCTTGTTTTGATGTCTTTTCCCACTTGAATGCTTTTCACTTTTTTAAGATAAGGTGAGTTTGAAGAGTGAATATGATTTCAAAAATAGGGAACCTTATTCTTACCTCACAGTAACTTATGATAGAGTTAGAAAAAAGTATAGTGAGTAAGACAGAGTTACTAAGAATAGTTTTTTGGTGAAATAACATCAAAGCTATAAATGCATAAAGCCCTTAAGCGCTTAAAGTAAATAACACTTCTCTAGTGAATAATCCACGGGACTGACGACTGACACTATACATAAGTATTGAAGCTCTTTTATAAGCAAATATTGTGAGCTCTTTCCAACCAAAACTACAGCAAGAAATTGTATGTAGCGAAAGAACGAGAGGCCAAAAAGAAGAAGACAGGGCACACCGCATGCACACACTTTCATTTATATATACTCTATATATCAATGTGAGTCTATTGGTTCTAAAAGCCCTTCCACGCAATTAAGGGTGTTTCTACACTTTTTTGCCATTATATTGTTACCTTTAGTAAATATACTTCTAATTATTATTTTTCGCAAAGCAATCTAAAAATTATTTTTATAATTCCTTCCAATCAAAATACTTTCGAGTTAAAAATTATCTCAATCATTGGCTTATTTTCTTTAACTCCATGGAAGTCTCATTTGAGTCTCACAATAATGTTGAACATCATTTAACAAGTTTTACAATGAAATTGAAAAAGTTTAAATTTATATTAAGAAAAATTTAATTAAAATTGTGAAAAATCAATGTATGAATAGCAAGGAACTAAAATGAACAATTTGGTTATAGGCTATTCTACTATCTGCAAACTCAAATACCGACTCACACACATGTGCACGTAATACTCGCAATAACTTATATCGATCTCACCCAACAGGGAAAATACGCGATATTATGAAATGCAGACGCGTAGCCGAGGATTACTCATTTTTGGTGCAAAAACCAATAATTTTAGTGCCTGTCTCTTCGAGTTATATTTGACTAATAAACAAAACTTTGACATTAATTTAATGAATCGTCAAATTCAAGGAATTGGTGAACTGATGGCAATTTGCAGCAACTGTTACGCCTTTGAGATAAATATCCCCATAATAGAAGCAAAGACTTAGTTTCATTAATATCTTTTTTGTTAGTCTGCATCTCCACCCACCTGTTGTGCCCATTGTTCTCATCATTCGGTTTTGTATTGAACTTATATCAGACATAGAGGAGAGGGAGAGAGAGAGAGAGAGAGAGAGAGAGAGAAAGTTTATTTAGGCTCTACCATCCTTTATGATGAAAGCATAGAAAGCGTGCAGTGAGAGAAACAGTTGATAGGATGTAAACAAAATTACATGTTTAACGGAAGGCTGAAATGTGGATAAGAGTCAGTCGTAGAATTGCTATTGTGAATGTATTGAACTTATTTATATTCAACTCGAGAGATAATGCAATACAGAAGATGGTATTATCAATAAATGCTTTGCATTATTTATGTTTAATTCTATTATTAAAGTATTAGAAAATATAATCTAATTCTATGAGTTTAGTCGCAATGCGAGTAATTCTAAACATTTAGATAATTTCAAACTTCTACCCATTTTCAGGAATTCACTATAAGTTTGATTTACAACTAGAGTTCAATCCATTCTTTCGCAAAAAATTATTCACTGATGCGTAAAAATTTTGAAAGCACTTAACAATTAAACACTGGACTGGACTATATTTAAAGGCATTACATAATTGTTTGGTAACAATTTTTCAAACTTCAAGCATATGAGCAATTTTCAAGTTATATTAATTCAAATTATTTCGTTTCTGCATTTCATTCATATTAATTTTAATATTACTTTCTCTATGTTTAGATCAAAAAATAATTAAATACCAAACTTATATAATTAGTTCTTAAAAATGTTATTAACAAAAAATTAAATCATTTAAACAAATTCGAGTGAAAAATTCTTAATAATAGTTAATCTAAAGATTTTATTAATTATATTCATTATTAACAATTAATTTTGGGAAAAATGGGGAAATATTTTCAATTCATAAGTTAAAGCCATTTTTAAAAATTATATTTAACTTTTATTCCCAAAATAGAAGTACGAAAGGAGTTTATAACAAGTTAAAGAATGTGAAAAATTTCCATCTTATAAATAAAAATTTAATGCTGTCATAAATATATATTTACTTTTAAACGCCAGTCTTTATGAAAATATTTAACTCGTTCAAACTATTTTAGACATTAAGAAACTCAGTATTTTTTGGTAGCATAAAAATAATTTTAAATACAACTCTCATTGAGTCGCTGGTAATCAGAATTGATGTTAGATAAACACCATTTAGCCAATCATTTCGTGAAATTCAATTCTTTATGTATTTTAAGTTATTCAGAATAACTTATTTATAAAATGCAGATCTGATTGAAGTATTTTTACAACATATTTGTTTTCCTCTCAAATAAATGAGTTAAATCAATAATATAATCGAGCGAATCAAAGAGTTTGTATGTGAATGAGTTTTACTATATTCGAGAAATGATTCCAAGCGATGTCTTTCTTGGAATGCATTAAACTTTTCTTCTTTTTTAGTGTTTGGTTTACTTTTAAAATTTGCAATTTTCCCTTAAATTGGCATTTATTCTGATTGCCTTACATTATATAAATGCGATCGTTTTTCTATCTTTCCACCAAAAGTTGTCACAAAGTTTAAGGAATATTGGAACTATAGTTCAAAGAATCCGATTATTTTACTTGAAGTGAATTTGACTAAAAATGAACCATTTTTAGAATTTTTAATTTAAACCTCTGAAAGTGATCCAAACACTTTTAAAAAATAAGATTCGGTTTCCATTTGACAAAATAATTAATATGCTCTCCACCAAAAACAAACTCTTCCGAGATTTGCATGAAATGATTTGTGAGTCTAACAAATTAAAGTAAGCCTAACAGACAATCGCAAGATAGTCGACGATAGAGTGTTTGCTCTTTTTCAAAATGACTTATAAACTATTAATTTGAATTTATAATAAGTTCAGTCAGAATTTGAGTTTAAATTTTTCTTTCAAGAAGAAAATATACAAAAGAAGGATTTAATATATTATACGTTTTTGAATTATTCATTTTATTTCTTACTCTTCTTATTAATCAGAAAGTTTTCTCAAGTACTGAACTTCAATTTCAACTACAACTAATTCAAAAATAGTAAAAATAAAAGTGAAAGCAAAATAACTTCAAATTATATTTTTGTAAATCGATGTTATGACGAGTTTATTGTAGGAGATTTTGATTTTTAAATATCATAAATTAAGTATAATAATAATAATGATCCGACTTTTGCTTGAAATCATAATCGTTTTTAATCATTTGTATGACAGAAGTTTATTAATAAGGTTATTATCACCATTTTAGGAAATCTTATTCAAATTTTGAAGAGATTTAGTTCTCTATAAAATTCTTATGCCTATGTTTATAAATCATTTGACCCATCAATGGTTCTATTAAGTGGTAATCTAAGAAAGATTTTAAGAAACTAATGATGATGAGCATCAATGCATGTCCAATACGTGAATTCGTGCCGAACAATCTATCTGTGAATAGCATCAATTTTCAAAAGTAAGAGCTTTTGTTCAATTTTAATTTATACTAAAGACATATTCTCATCATTTTTCATTCTCTAATAAAAGATTAAAATTTATTAAATTAACTCATCTTTCATCAATCACTTCACTACTCGATTCAAATCAAGCAACGAATAAAATTACTTAATTGAGAAATAAAGCGATAGTAAATGAAAATTTGTTAGAATATAGAGTTATTTCAAAAAATCTCTATCGACTCTATAAGGCTTTTTGAATATTTTATCGAAGATTCAATCTCTCTCTCTCTCTCTCTCTCTCTCTCTCCTCTCTCTCTCTCCTCTCTTCTCTCTTCTCTCTATCTCTAAC
>JAQIWZ010001366.1:0-12232 GCA_034697245.1 Malaconothrus monodactylus
CATCAGAGATAGAGCTTTGACCTAAGCAACATAAGTTCTTAGAATTAGGTCCTCTTTCAAGAAAAAAATGTTTCATTAAGCTACTACTCGTAGGTAAATTTTCTATCGTTAACCGACATGGTTCTTTGACGCAATAATGAACAATAACTAAAATTAGTTGAACTCAAAAATGATCAAAAAATATTGGCAAAAATGATTAATAAAAATAGTTAGCAAACAAATACATGATTCCAATGATTTGATTGAATCTCTAGAGAATGTAGAGTAAAAATTATACACAATTTGTGTTTGAGTATGTGTTCAATTTGAGTAGAGAAATGAGGGTCTTATGGTTTAGAGTTGAAAATGCAATTGTGAAGCACTTCGTTAAGGTTGGTTTCTAAATGAGGTACCACTGACGAGGGACTCTCAATTGATGATTGCAACTTTATCCCAGTCTACAAGCTTTCAATTTTCTGTTTTCAAATACACATCACATACTATTATGTGATCGCTTATGTCTCGAGGCCTAATATATGATTATAAACAACAAACAAAGTTTCAAATAAAATTTTCCTCTTAAATAATTAACTCTTTATGTGATTTGATATAATTTATGAAATAATTTATAAGGTTTAAGTGAAAGCATTGAAAAGATAAAGAGGTTGTATTGTATTAATAAGAGAACTGATGTATAAGCGTTGAGTTGGCGGCATTTCTTGTTCGTTACACGCGCTTCAATTCTTAACGAGTTTGTTAGCAACACAGAACATTGCTTGGGGAATATCATTCTATCAATTTTAATATCTCCATTCAATTTTATTCGCACTACATTTCACAGGTTTCATACAGTGCATACTCGTTAATGAATCAATATTCTCAACTAACTATAATAGTTCTAAATTTATGGCTTTAATTAACTCAATACTACTTTTTTGTAAGCTTTTATCCTTTCACTTATTTTTTGTCGAATCAATTATAAATTCTGTTATTAAACTGAGTTTAAGAATTTCTATGACATGAGAATTTTCTAATTGAAAATTTAAAATCAAATAAATTCGTGATTTTCTGTAAAAATTCTAACAATTTGTGATAATCCAGATGTGAGGAAAGATTTTTATAATAATTGTAATTTAGATGAGTATAAATAAGGATTAGGTGATAGTAAGGATAAATTAGGAGTTATAGAAACAAAAGTGGACATAATTTAAGTAAAGAAGTGACAGAAATTTGGAATGCGATGCGAGATCTTCATCAATGTTTAGCAGGATATGTGAAAATTAACTGTTGGATTTGGGACTGAAAAATTGCTTACAGTAACTTAGACTTTGGTTCGCAGCTAAAGTTAATCCCGTGATATAGAGAGGCAATCAAATAGAAAGTAGAGAAAAGCTACCTTTAGAGCAATGTTAGCAATAAAAGCATTGTGAACAATAAGAGTACTATTGATTGCATTCACTAATACTGCTCAGACTCAGTTTGAGTGCTATGAATGCACCAGAACACCAGACTCTACTTATACTAAAACTCAGTTGTGTTGCTAACAGTCTATCAATATAGTCGAATGTTTCGCTATTTAGTCTAATATTAAGGTTACTATTAATTAAAATACTTTATCTAACAATCACTTCATAATAAAACTAAAAGAATTAATCAATAATTAAAAAACGTTTGAAAAAGTAAAAGAAATATAAATTATAAAAATAAAAGATATATTTTGAGATGGGTTTCTCCTCAAATTAAATTATGTCTAATCGTACGACAGCATCCAAGTCAATGTTTACCAGCGCTAATAACAGTTCACCGCCACCTGAATGCTTCGGTTGTCACAAAATGATTAAAGAGAGATATCTTCTTAAAGCACTTGACCATCTTTGGCATGAAGATTGTCTCAAATGTTCGTGTTGTGATTGTCGTTTGGGAGAAGTTGGATCAACACTTTTCACTAAAGCAAACTTAATTCTTTGTAGAAGAGATTATCTCAGGTAAAGATTATCTTTACTTTAAATTCAATTTGAAAACAATACTGTTTTATATAGTTTTTTGATATAAAAAAAGTTCAAAAATATCAATTTTTTTAATATTGAAGCTTCACTTTTACATTTTTCACTAATCTTTTTGATTATAAGCTCCGAAATATTCATGCATATTAACAATGATTCTTAACTTACATGTGATATAAATAGCAACAGAATAGCAATGAACAAATTTTTTTATTATGTGTTGCTATCATTAAAAATTAATAATAGGAATTGAGCCACAAGTAATGCTATAGCGAAACATCATAACAACGGTTTCATATTTTAAGCTATTTTAATAACAAAATTTTATTCATTTTCAATTCACAGAAGTGCGAAGGCTTAGAATAATTTAAATATTTTCAGTGAAAATTTTGAAGTTTAAGCGACACCAACAATACTTGAGTTGATTTTTTTTATTAAGGTATCATTTTCTATGCATTAGCTTCTGTTTAGTATTAAATATTATACCTGTATCTTAAGTATTAAAAATGAATGCATAAACATATGAACATTAATATAAAAGGAAAGTTTTATGAGTTATGAGTTAAAAGCTTATACATAAATGTTATTTTAATTAATATTAATGAATTTTCCGAATGAATAAGACAGTAGCACAATAAGAACAAAGGGTTCGCCAACTTATATAATTCATTCTTTACTGATTAACAACCAGAAAAGGGTTCACCAGAAAAGGAGTTACATAGGAGTTACATAACACTAATTGTAATTAATTAATTAATTATGGATTCAAAATGTATTATTAGGCTTTTTGGTACAACTGGTCTCTGTTCTGCTTGCAATAAGACAATCCCTGGCTTTGAAATGGTAATGAGGGCTCGTTCTAATGTATATCATCTCGAATGCTTTTCTTGCTTCCAATGCCATCAAAAGTTAGTATTCGATAATCTCTACTGTAACTAAATATCGTTTTCAGATCATATCAGATCTAAATTTATAATATTAAATATGAGATCAGAAAACAGACAAATTTTATTACATTTTCATTTTATGCCTAACTATACGCTGCTATAAAAAGATTATAATTATTTTCATATGTATTAAATGATAAAATCAATTAATAGCCTGAATATACAGATAATTAATGTGCAAAACATTAAACTTTTTCTTTATATATGAATAGGTTTTGTGTCGGCGATCGATTCTATCTGTTTGAAAATAAAATTTTATGTGAATACGATTACGAGGAGAGAATGGTTTTCGCAAATTTGCCACAAAATATCAATAGTTTGGATCATATCAGGCGCCAGACTAAAGAAATTGTTGAAGTATGTGATGTTAGTAGTGGTTATGGCAGTGGAGATTCACCTTATGAACGGTAAATGTTTGTTACTAACAGTAGTACTAACAGTAATATTGCCAAAAACCAAAACCAAAGGTCTGCGTAACAATTTATCGCAGAATTTTGTGATAAACCTCTAATGTTATGATGACTTATATAAAGCTCTAATGTTATGATGACTTATATTATGTTCTCACGTGCAATCAACAAGAAACTGAACGCATTTTTTGTTTTGTTTCATTTAAAGTTGAAAATAAGGTTTTAAATAGGGTTTTAAATAAGGTTTTTTAGAATGCGTTCCACTGTTTAATCGCAATTATAAAATGTAAATGAGAAACGAACAAATATGTTGTTCATTCGTAAGTCTCGATGAGTCTTGTTTCTAATATATATAAAGTAATTAATGAAACTTCTATTATTTGAACTCTGTTTGTAATTCCTATCGACAAAAATTCTGTTATGATTTCGATTAGTTGTCTTTCTTAATAGCAAAATAAATCACTGCTTTTCAACTTTCATAAAAGATTTCGATTTTGTAAAGTTTCAATACTCAAAGACTATTTAAAAGCTGCTCTCACTTTGGTTTACACACAAGTTTAAAGCTTCGAGGATTTGGTTTCTACTGATTTAACCGATAAAAACAGACAAATTTAGGTCTTAAGGATTCGGTTAAATTGGTTAAAATCAGTTAAATATTAAAATAAAAATGGTTTTCGGATCATTTTTCATCAATTTTTTTTAGTCAAAATAGACTTAAACTTCAATTAAAATCAACTAAATTTATTTCTTAAATCCAATTCCAACAGAATTTAAAGATTTTTTCCAATTTAGTTATTTCCAAATTATTTCCCAATTTTAATCGCCTTATCTGAAAATTAATTTCAAACGAATCCTCAGAGCTTAACATAAGTTATATAAAAATTATTTTAATTAAATATGAAAACAAGTATTTAAAGAGCATGGGAGTAACTAATGAATAGTCAAAAGAGTAACGTCAAAGAATTATTTGAGAAAGGATGTTGTATTTACTCACTTATTGTCGCACGTATTGTTGAAAATCTTATTTTGTACTGTAAAAGTGTCGGGAATTTGCAATAAGTGACATAAACCTGAGGTATTAAATCTCTTCATTAAATTCATAATTATGTAAATTTATTTTTATCATCAGCACAATTATTATTGAATTCTAAAAATAAAAGAAATACATTTTTGTCTTAATAATAATACTTTGATAAAAGAATACTATATTATTATTATTATTATTATTAGCAAAGATTGAATAATTGTTAAAAAAAGTATTTGATCATAAAGTAGTTATATTTAAAATTAGTTTAATTATGAGTATTATTAATCGGATGAGAAAAAGTGCTTTATATATAAAAAGCATTTCGAGCTAAATATAGAGAACTTCATATATAGAATCATTTGAAAACTTTTTTTTTATTAATTGAAATTAATTGTAAATAAATTATAACTGTTTTAATTTGAATTTTAAAAAATGTATAATTTTTAAATTAATTATTAAATGGAGCCTTCGTTGAAAAAAGAAGAAGACTTTTTCTTAATAAATAATATTTATTTAGGGCATAATTTTTTAGAAATATTTAAAACTATTTAAAAATTGAATGAGTGAATGCTGTGATTGATAACAAGAATATTTGATATTATATTAATTGAACTTATGTTACACCATATTCTTAAATTAAATGCAGCAAAAATTTAATTTCCCTATTAGTCGAATGTTACACAAGAATTATTTTTAATATGAATCAAAGCCCAAAAAGTGTAATGAGACTATTAAAGAATAGAAATCATCATTTGTAGCAGTTGTTCGTTAGTTGGAGTTTTGAAATATAAGAGTATAACAACTATACCAGCAATATATAAAGTGTACTCATTCTAATACTAAGTAAAGTGGCGTACGATAAAAGAGAATAAATTTTTCATAAAAAAATTCAAATAAGTGGTGAATGCAAATGAATTGTGTTTGAAAGCAATTTGAGTATTTAATGAATTTAGTTTCAGGTTGAGCTGTGTTCGCATAGTATACAGTTGTACTAAATATGTTTACTCATGGATACGTCACTATACGAATGTAAGGGCAAGAAATAGAAAAGGGGGGCTCATAGTGCCAGTTAAGTTATATATCTGGAAAACTTTTATTACTTAAACTCAATAACAGCAGCTGGTAGTATTTGATCAAAAAATGAATTGCAATAAGGCTAGTGGAGTGCAATTTCATTTTAGCGTTATGAGTGCTGCCTTTCATGAAAAATTGCCAACACAATAGCCTCCATTCCAAATCTGTTAGATTCACAGCGAAGTCACTATATTTCGTCTACAAGTGCTAACATATAGATGTATTTCAAATCGAGAGAAGAGAGAGAAAAGATTGAGAGATACAGTTAAAGAAAGCCCTACCCGAGCGTGAGTTCAACATATCTAACATTATAGAAGCTTTAGTGATCACTCTGATGATGATCCCGATGTTTCTCTCTTATATCTTTGCTCTATCTGATTGAGCTCACGATCAAGAGATATAGCAAACTATTTCTTCACTACAAAAACACTTCGTTAATGTGAATAGATTTTCTTCACTTTGACTTATCTTTTCGTCTGCTATTATACCATCGCATAAACAGAAATAAACATTTATTATTGATTTGAATTAAACAATTATTTCTATATAAATAATGTTTGCATTTGTTAATCAAATTAATTTATGTAATCAATTGTCTCAATATTTGTAAACTATTACTTAATGAATGAACTAAAAAGTTTAAAAAATATTTCATTTATTAGAAATGAAAGTATTATTTAAAAATATTCTAAATTTAAATTCTTAATAAGATATAAATAAAATACATTTATTAAACAAATTGGTATAACTTTTTTCGGTGCTGAGTCAAGAATCATAAGAATAACATAATTTCTTAATAAGAAGTCTGAAAGCATAAATAGACTTAAAGAAGTCAAAGTCAAATCTGTTAGGATTCTAGTGCAGAAGCGATTCTACAGAATCTAGTAGTATTGTGTAGGGAGAGAGGAAATTAACTGAGTTTGTGTTATTGAACATTCTTATATTGAATGAGATTGTATTGATGCTGACATATTGGCCGAATGCCTTTTTAATCTTTTTTCTCTGGTATTGCAGTTGCATCAATACAGGAAATGAAAGGCATGTTTGTATACAAGAATGTACAAGAATGTAGTGTTACTCTATGTAATAATATATAATCTAATATACCAATCATAATCTATAACACCAAATAACTTCATTCAATTCGATCTCATTCACCCATATATATTAAAACTCTTTTTGCCAGAAGCGTCTTTACCATTAATGTAAACCCAACTGATCTTAAGTCTTAATTAGACTTTAAGTTCTTAATGAACAACTGTATCTAAAATCTAGAAAAATTTTAATTACAGAAGGCTTTAGTAAAAAGCAATTTTCATACTAAACAATATGAGAGTAAAATGAAATCGATTTCAGCCAAAGGAAATTTTAGTAATGTTTTGCTAAAAAATATATTAAATTTGTTATAATTGCAAACGTTTTTAATCAAATGCAAATTATGAAGTATTGGTCAATAAAATTATTAATTTTGATAAATGTAGCGCACAATTAGATTTGTAATGAATTGTTTATTTGCAATGTGTGACCGATGAATAACAATAATTTATGTTTTCTATAAATGAATTAAAATTAATTGGTTGTGATAATAATGGTTAGGCTTTTTTAATCTATTTTTTTTCTCATTTGAAAATAAATTGAAACTTTGCTCATCACTAGTTTAATATTACTGTTCAACATATTTTGATCAACAAATTCAAGAAATTAAATAACAGAGAAAGTAATTTTTAAAAAATATTTTGAACCAAATGTTTTCAAGAGAAAACGACTTTTAAAATTAAAGAAAACAAATAATTTGAAGAGTACTAATAGAAACTTCAAAAAATTAATTAAAAATTACTAAAAGCAGAATTGAGCATTGAACAACTTTAATAGTAGTGCTCATTTTGGAAAAAGAATATCTAAACCAAATATTAAACAATTTGGTTTATAGTCAATGTTTTAACAAAATTTAGTTAATAAAAAAAATTTACATATTTTTTGTTGTTTATATGAGAGAAAATAATTTTTAACAAAATATCTTCAAAAAAACTGTCAAAGATGTTATTAGAAATAGTGTGACTCTAATCGCGTAATCTTATGAAATAATCTAATCTTAAAAGTAATTTCATTTGAAAGAAAGTAATCTTTAGGTCTAACAAATGCTGAGAACTGTGCGGAGAATTGTTTCTTCTATAAGACTTATTTATCAGAGAAAACAACTCAATGATAAAGTGAGAATGATTTTAATTTCGTGAGATTTACGCCTTTTCCAATTTTGTAGCTCATCAGTGAAAATCTGGTCAATCTTTGTCGGTGGAGCAAAACAAGCAAAACCAATTTTGTTGAGCGCGATAAATACCTATAGTATCAAATGTTTTTATACTAACGTATAATTTAAGACACAGTATAACAAAATTGCTTAAAGTAAAAGTAATATCAAACCATTCCTTAATTTAACGGAAAAAAATCTAATTCCTATTGTGCAATCTTGAAAAATAAGAGGAAGTAATTCAACTTTTTTGATCACTTTCTTCAGTGTACTGTAAGTTTATACACTAAATAGTTATCGAATATAATTCCTAGCAAACTAAATATTTTTTAATTTATAAAAAAAAAACTTTAAATAAATAAATTTTAATTTCATAAAAAGCGAGTTTAAAAAATATCATTAAGTAATAACTTTTTTTTGGTTTATTAAACTATCGATTTCTAATTAATTTTTCTTAAAAATAAACATGAGTTAATAATTTTATTATTGACAAATTTATTGATATTTCAAAATGTAACGCTATTTATCACTAATTTACAACCAGAACAAAGGTTTGATATAAGTTAAGAATCGATAAAAAAAAGTGCACTGATTTATAACTTATTTATAATTAATGATGATTAAAATGAAACCTCGAGTTTTCAAATTATGAAGAATCTTAAAAATAAATTTAATTTTAAGAATATTTATGAGGAATAAGTTTTCTTTCAATATTGTATCTTTCGTTGAAAAAAACAAATAATTTGATATATTTTTGTTAGAGAAAAACTCTATTTATATTGGTATTGAAGTCATTCTATGAATTATTGAATTCAATCATTCTTTGAGTTTTGGAAGAATACATTTAAAATATCTTATGCAAACTGAAGGGTACGCAAAACGACCAAAAAAAATGCAATCATAAGGTCAGCAATAGAAAGCCAATAGAAAGCTGATAAGAGTTAGTTGCATGAAATGATATTAAAATACTTACCTCAAAAAAAGTATCTATATTTCATATCTGGTGTATATTTGAAGAAACATTGGTATCCATTGGGAAATTGATGCGCTATCAGCTAATGGTATTCCTCTAACTTTCAAACATATTACATAAACAGAAGTAGTCTAACTATTACAAGTTTATATCTCTTATAATAATTGCATCTTTCAATTTCACTTCTCTTATTATATTGAAAAAAGAGATGAAAAATTTTTTGATTAAAAAGTTTCAAATTTATGACTAATATCGAAATTGGACTAAAATATTAATTTGTTGATAATATCGATCCATATTTTTATTTAGGTTTGAAAATGATTAGTTTGTATGAGATATGTTATACTCTTATGTTGATTTGATTTGAAAGAATGCATTTGTATAAACCATTAGAGAGGCATTAGAAAGAGCCCTACTTTAAGATAGAATTTATTCCATTATCTTTTTGTTAATTGAATTTTACTTATTATGTAAATATAAAAAGAAGTGCTTTCAGTCATGAAGAGAAACATATCAGTTATCGAAGCTTTCAAGTTAATTAGCATTAGAGGAGAACATATTTATATTAATAGTATTGCAGACAATGACAAAAACATTAGAAAGAGAAATATAATCAAAGAAATTGAAAAGGGCTGCCTTTTTGCTGAAAAAACATTCCTACATATAATGGATTGGATTGGCATCAATTGGTAGTGTTGCTAATATTGTATCGTTGCTAATATTGTATCGGTCTTTAGTCAATTTACGACACATAAAGTATATTTAGAGAGTCAGGGAGTGAGCCATCAATACGAGAGAGACGAGAGAAACAATTGAAATCATGCCAGAGTATGGCCTCATTCAATTAGTACGTACGCATCGAAGGGGGAGGGAGGGATCATCGATTCATATGCGTACAGTAGGGTGAGGGGGTCTAAGAATCGAAATTACGTACTAATTGAACGACGTCTATGAATCTCTTGATAGCTTCTCTACCACTTCTTCCAATTCTCTATCAAACAATAAACTTATAACTATTTTTTTTGGGCCCGAAGCAAAACATTTCATATTATATCGTAACTTATATTATACTTTTCCCTCGCTATCATTACTGGCATTTTCACTACTTTTTTGAATTATTTTCTCGTTTATAAACCAAAATTAAATTTCATTTCAAACGGAACGGCAGATCTAATTTGAATAGTGACTCATTCTTTCAGCTTTTTTCCTTCCAATTAATGCGATTCAATATATTTTTTAAGTTGTCATTTCTTTTTTATGTTCAAATGACAACTTATCAGTTTTTAATTATTTTCTATTATGAGTTTCTTTTATCGCATAATTAAAAAGCATTTCATGTTTGCTTACTTTCTGCTAAATAGGGATAAATCTATCAAAATATTAATTATTTTTTGCATTAGTCTAACTTAATAGTGAAATAAAATTATTATTATTATTATTATTATTAAATGTCTATTTGCATGAGAGATAAATTCATTTTAGTCTAATATTACTAAAAGTCTAAACTATTACTTATTATGGAAGTGATTAATTTTAAATTTCAATTATTTTCTATCTTTTTTCGCTTATTTTGTTACTATATTTCCTTTTCAGAGCTTAAGAAAAAGGATGAAATCTCTAATTAAACAACATTAAGAAAGAATCAATAGTTTAATTAATATGAAAAAACATACGTAATACTAAATAACTTGCTATTAAAATGATTAAAATTTTGATTTTTATTTCGTTTCATTGATAAACTTCGATCAAACGCTTATAGCAAAACCTAATAAAAATAAAGTTTTATAATTTGTTGACTAAATTTTGAAATTTATTTATCGGAGAAAAATCTGGATAAAGAAACATGAGTTATACGAAACTAAATTGAGTTTGAATTGAGTGGCGGCTCATAAAAAATCATACCAGACATTGAATAAATAAATGTATTTTTTATAATGATTGGAAAAAATAAAGTGCAGCGTAAGTATTGAGCGTAAGTATTGAGTATAAGTATTGAGTGTAAGTCCAACGGATGGAATTACGAAATAGTAAATTCATAGTCGTATATATCCTGATATCTGTATATCTTCTTCCGCCAGATTTCTGGCGTAATTCGATTCATAGAATCATCATATTATCAAATTTTGATGTGATGCTAAACATGATGTCGGAAATAAAAATGTTGAGTTATCTGAGAAGCACGCGTACAAACTAAATGAAGAACGGATGACTTGGAAACAGATTTAAATACATGGAAATAGATTGAAATACATAGAAATTGACGAGAGATTACGTTCGAGGGCAACGATTCATTAACGCTAATATTGACCTTTCATTATGTTTTATTTAATTAATTACTTTTCTTTCTTTCTTTATTAATTAATTAATTATTTCAAATTTTGTTTTGAGAAATTAATTTTATTCATAAGAAATTTTAAATTCAGATCTAATAAACTTGAATTATATTACAATTTTTATAATATGTAAAAGTGATAGATTATAGAGCAATGATTAAACGAAAGTTGAGTAAACAAATTATATTCATTGATTTTTTTGTGCCTCAAACTTCTTGAGGATAATTAATAAATAGAAACACTAATTAGTAAAACTCGAATAATAGGAGTCAAAAATATCAATTTGTTTGCTTTATGCGAACACATAACTCCTAATTGGAGTCAAGTTAAGTAAACCCTTTCACTAAAGTTAATTATTTTCCAGTGGCATAAATTTGATATTAAATTTTAAATTTATTACGCAGTATTCGGTTTCGTTAATAATTTTAAAATTATAGAAACTTTCATTAACTTTCATTAACTTCTATTTTTCAGATGTTTTGTTTGATTAAACTTAAGCACTAGTGAATTTTTAATCAAATGATGAAAGACTGATTGCTTTGAAGCTTTGAGCCGAATGTTAAACTTCCTAATTAAATAACATACTATTGGATACAATATAAAAGTTGTAACAATACATAACGGAGACTATAAGCCTATCTTTTCTGTATAGCAATCAATTGGTCTTAAGATTTAAACAATATCTCTGGAGTACTCCATGAACTAATCAACTTTCTCATCGGCCACAATAAAAGTAATGGAGAAAGAGAGAGAGAGAATTTCACTAAATGCTACAGTCATAGTAACAAAACAATTAGGATTTAGGAGAACTGCTCATTTGGAAACGGAAGAAGCTTCGAGTTCATTATAAGAATGAATTAACGGAGGCGTTAGGCGTTTGCAGTGCTATACTATTGACACAATACTCCAACTAAAGGTAGAGAAACCCTAATTAACTCGAGTCTCAATCCAAAATAAAGCTAACGAGAAACGCGGTTTCCGCTGTTCGGTGAGCGTGACCTTATGATTGCATCAATTTAGCACTGTTTGGGCGAACATTTGTCATAGACGAACACTTTTGCGGCACTCTATTCTCTCAATACTAACATTTACGAAAATATAAACCAATATATAGTTATCTTTATCTATATGTTTGTGTGTCTTTTTTTCTAGACTTATACAACATCTTTGGCTATGAATCGGGAGTCGGTTAACTCAATAGAGTTCTGCGGTCTCTCTCCCTCTCCTTCTCTCCCTCT
>JAQIWZ010001367.1:0-12230 GCA_034697245.1 Malaconothrus monodactylus
CTCTCTCTCTCTCCCTCTCTCTCTCTCTCTCTCTCCCTCTCTCTCCTCTCCTCTCCTCTTCTCTTCTCTTCTCTTCCTCTTTCTCTTTTAATGAGTTGAAAGTGAATTAGTATTACTTCATTTCATAAATATAAATTAAAATTTTTAAGCCATCACTTTAGTCAAGAATTATTGGAATAAATTAAGAGAAAACTAATGTTCGCATTAATTTACGGAACAAATAAAATTATTGAAAATATATTTTTTGTTTCTCACTTTCATTACTTAACTGTGATTATACCTAAATCTCCAATGAATCAAATTTTGAGCCAAAAAAATAGATTCAAATAAATTGTACAATTAATCAATTTTGCTCAACAGTTAATTAAACGCTTAAAGTATTGATTAAATTTAATCTTATGAACAATTGAACAATAGGTCGCGCGTACTTCAACCTTCATAATCGTCCGGCATTTCTTCAGATCGATCCAATTCGTTTAGGAGATGCAGGTGATTATCGGTGTCGGGTCGACTTCAAGAAGGCTCGTACCGTTAATACAGTTATCTCGTTGAAAGTAATCGGTAAGTCTTGACTAAACAGAGCTGTACTTATTTTCTTGTCTATAAGCTATTAATTTCAAGTATCAGATTATTTAAGATTTGGAGGTTTCAAGTTTTACTCT
Organism: Malaconothrus monodactylus; assembly: GCA_034697245.1. Taxonomy (NCBI): domain Eukaryota; kingdom Metazoa; phylum Arthropoda; class Arachnida; order Sarcoptiformes; family Malaconothridae; genus Malaconothrus; species Malaconothrus monodactylus. The sequence goes on from JAQIWZ010001367.1 coordinate 663, forward strand.
CTGGCTAATATTCACCCTATGCTATGTTTTATTTGTTTAATTAAGTTTTTTCTAATCAATTAGGTTTAAAAATGAGTTCAAGTGTTTCTAATAAATTAAAATCAATTATAAGAGTATTCAAAAACGATAGATTTTAGAATTTTTAAGACTAAAAATATATAGAAGAATCAATATTTTTATCATATTTTAATTTAAAAAAATTATAATTTTTTCATGACATGAATTAGATAATATGATTTAAGAATAAGGTAGAAAAGTTTTATTCTTACCGCCTCCCTTCTTGGGCTCAATTCAATTACTAGAAATTTTTAATGGTCTCCCAAGAGATACTTTGAATAAGTTGGTTCAGTTAGTGGAAGAAACACTCTCTTACTCTTTATCTGTTCAGTACAACAATATTCCATTAAAGAATGACAACGAACTCCAATAAAGTGAAGTAACTCTAGAAGCTATGCTATTAGTTCCCGACTTAATAACAAATACAGGCCGTTATCACTAAGTTTGTAGTAATAAACATAAAATTATAGGAAAAATTACGATAAGTAGAACAGAATTTACATTTCTTGTATGCATTTCTGTAAACTATTTTTCAAATAAATTTTAAAAAAATTCTCAAAATTGTTGTAGGTCTTACTTATAATAGCCCTTTCTTTTGTTTATTAAGAACTGTGTGCATAAAAAATTCAAAGTTGAAAAACAAACAAATAGAAAGATATTTCAAATAAATCATGAAAACGATTCTATTAGACTAAGAGTCTAGACTTGTCTGCATCAACCCATTAAAAATTAGTTAAACAAATAAAGAATTGTAAGAGAATTCATGCATCAAATAATATATTATAGCTATAACTGGGATAATTTCATATAAAGTTTAAAATATGTTTTCCTAGAAATTTGAGTTTCAGAATTTTTTAGCCATATTTTTGTTCAAAACTAGACTAAAATGTTTGCCGGGATCTCAATTCTGATCTCTCAATTCCGTGTAAGCCTCCAATAGATAATGAAAGATATTTTAGCCATTTTATTATCAGTATATGATTTATATATATGATGTCTGCCATAATCACTAAAAAAGACTGAGAATAACTCGGATTAAATCTAACTGTTATAACACGTCCTTTCTGTTGTCAGTACCGCCGGAAGAGCCGCAAATAGTAGATATGGACGGGAATGAACTGAAAGGCCTGATTGGACCCTACAATGAAGGAGACGAATTGAAGCTCATTTGCAGCACTAACGGAGGTAATGATTGCTATGATTGCCTTTCATGTAATTCTGACTCCAAATGATTGCGAACATTATTCCAACGCATTGCTAATTAGCATCCAATGATACGTGAGACGAACCTTTACTATCAGAGCACGAGAAATGACTTTCAAATACAAATCTAATGGTGTAATGCATGTGGAGCTAAGATAAAAACAGAAATTAAATTTACTTACTCCACAAAATTGTGCATTTATTTATACTATTAGTTCCAGTCTTTTTTCAAATTTAAATTCAATCCTGTTTTACATTCTCCACATTTAGATTCTGTATATTAAGGAAATGATTTACAGTCACATCAAATATTAAATGAGTAAAAAACGAGAATTGCTCTAAAAAATTAATGACATGAAATGAGTTAATTGGAGGCCAACTCCTACAATGTCATAAATTGTTGTTTTTTATGTTAAACTTAAGTTAGAATGATATAAATTAGCATTTAATTCAATATAGATTTCTACTGAATTGTTAAAAAGAAAATAAGAAAAATTTTTTTCATTTAAACTAATTTTAGGAAATTGTCTCTTTTTTTCAAACCTCATACAAAGTAATGATTGTGCTTTTATTCTTCCTCTTTTTCTGTATTATATTCCCCAATAAAGCATAATCAGGAAGGCTTATCACACACACATACGTATCGATCGGTGCTCTTTCTCTCATTTCTATTTCACTACTTATTTCTATACTTTAGTTGAGTAGTTGCGAAACAAAAAACTTGCAATAACTAAAATAATACAAGTTTAAACATTATATCTCTCTTTAAATTTTCATTACTTCAATGCATAGCACGAGTACTGTTACAGTTCTTTTACGCTATTATATCACTACTGGATTGCATTTTTGCCTCAATATAACAACAATACGATCAGTTAGAGCCCAATTCGAAATAACTTTTGTTATTCGCTCATTTATATTTTGGTCAGTTCTCAATATAACTTTTGTTTTTGTGTTGTTGTGTCTTTTTAGGAAAGCCACGTCCAACACTGACCTGGTGGCGCGATTACTCAATTATTGATGACACATTTGAATACAATGATAAAGACGGTATCAAATTTATTCTCATTAACTTCTGTCCAATTCATGATAATGATTTTTTTTTGGGATTTCTTTGCGATTCATTGCAATAAAACTTTACTGAAACCTAAATTAAGGCTTCGAGAAATTGTAGTTATAATCAAAGTTTAATTAAGTGGAATTATATGGAAAAACTTTTTATAAGATAAAAGAACTTTGTTCGCTATAAGAATGATTGATTAACCATTGATTGATTAGCTTCTTTTGTAGTCCTTAATTAGAGAATATTCTGTTTACTTAAGTTTATGCCAAGAAATAAAGTTTACTTAAGATTTTCAAAAGTTCACTTTTCAAACAAAGTGTAACTCTATATCAATTTAGTCATTATGAAAATAATTTAGTCTTAGTTTAACTGAGCATTAGTTTTTTATTACATCATTTGCAATAATATTTCGCTCGATTAAACTCTTAAGAAAACAAGAAGTGATTAAAAATATAATCGCGTAATTTATTAAACATTAATTCACTTCTTAATTAGTTTATTCACTTCTTATTAAGGCATAACTTTAGCGCTTTGTTTGATTACTTTTTTTAATGAAATTATTATTTAGTTCTGAGAATAGGTTAACCATTTTCACAACTTCTAATTAACTAATGAAAAAAAAAATTCATGAAAAATGTTCTCAAAAGCTTCAAGAGTTTAAAATCAAATGATTAATTATAGAATAAGTCCTTCGATAAAAGTTATTGCAAAGGAGAAAAAATAATAAACAACTTTTTAGATAATTAATAAAAGTTGATATTCCCGCACGAATTCCAGTCTCCTAGAAGTTGATTACATATTATCATAACCAAAGTTCTTAACCCATAGAGATTTAATTGAATCCCGTGTCTGTCTTCAACTAAAATAAATGTGTTTCAATGTTTGTTGTGTTGTGCTTCTCATAGTGACAACAAACCAGCTAACGATCGCATCACTAGCACGCCATCATTTACTGTCCATTTTCACGTGTCAAGCAATTAATAATAATATAACAGTGCCATCTTCCACATCAATTACATTAGATCTCAATTGTAAGTGAATTTAGTGGTTAAACAAAAGATACGATACAGTCTTCGCTCGCTTTTTCTCTTAAAACTTTGTTAGAGTTTGTTGAGAAAATGCGACCAAAAAGACATTTTATTCTTTTTCCTTTAACTTTGTTTCTATAAATAAGAGTTTGATTTGATTGTAATTTACAGTTAATGAAATTTTGTTGGGAAAAAAAAGATTTGCTCTGAAAAAAAGTTTAGGAATAAGAAAAGAACTTTTTAGATTAAGAATAAGCCGATTAATTAGGAAGTAGTCAACTATCTTATAATCAAATAAATGAGATAATTGATTATTTCCTTATATTTTATCCAGACTTTTGTTAATCCTAATGAAATTGTTGTTTATCCGAAGCAAAGTTTAAGTTATATTAAGGAAATTTTGTGATGTTTACACAAAAGTTTATCCTCAAAATGAAAAAATACTAATCTATTTAATAAACTTATTATTAATGTGTTTCTTCAGTGAAACCAACAGAAGTCAGAATAACTCAATTGACACCAATACTGGTGGCCGATCGCGAAGCTATATTTGAATGCAATACTTTCGGCTCGAGACCAAAAGCGATTCTTTATTGGCTCTTTGATGGGACGCGACATAACACACCATTGAATGGTAGTAGACATAAAACAAAATTATCGCTCAAAAACTTATTGTCAGCTGTAAATAATGGAAACATTTAACAAAATTAAAGTTTCCTTCGCAAAGATGACCCAATTTTTTTCTCACAAAAATAGACATAAAAGTTAAAGTCATTGACTGAAAGAATTTTAAGCTCTTTTTTTATTTTTTCTTTCATTTCGATTTTTCCTTTTCTGTTGACATAGAGTTCAAGTGCACAAACATTTGAGTCTTAGTATATATTTTAGTCCATTTGATTGTTCCTTTCAATAAAGTGAAACTTAATTATTTATAAATGTCTTATGCTTACAATTGTTAATAAAAAGGTGAACTGCAAACATCGACAACGTTGACATTAACACTAAAACACGCTCATAACGGGGCTCTATTGACTTGTTTAGCAGAAAACGCCAAAATTAGCAAATCAGCGATTGAGGATCAGCTCAAGTTAGACGTTCAGTGTGAGTATTGAAGTACCACTTCTAATGTCAGATACATTTTGACAACTAATTTAATTTATTCTGTAGTGTCTGTTTGTGACTATCTTTTCCATTAAATTTTGTCTATATTTTTGTTTAGTGTTAACTTTTCTTCTCTTCTTAGTCGAGTTAATATTTAATTTTCATAAATATTTAACCTGAAAGTATGAGAAGTCCCTAATGTGCAAATGTATCACAAACATCAAAAAGAAACATGAGTTTATACCCCATTAGAGAAGTAATGCCGAACCAAATAATTTATATAATTATTAAAGAGTTGTTATTATCTCTGATATAAATCTAAGCCATTTATGTTATAATAGTACTAATCAATCACAAATCAATATAGAAGGAGAAATTCGGAACTCTTTTGTACTTTAATAACTTTGAAAATAGAGAGAGAGAAAAAGAAAATTGATTCTTAGGTAAAGCTAACTTATTGTATGAAACAGCACGAGTCCTATCCAATCAATTTTGAATGGTCTTCAGTTTTCAGATCAATAACTTATTGTATAAGTTCGTCAACAAAGAATAAGCTCAACTTTTTAAAGTGACTCTTTCATTGTAAACTTTTAGCTATTGATGATTTTGCAGCAAAGCTTCTGTGCAAACACCATAAGAGCTCATGTTTTTTTTGGTTCAATCACTACTTCTATTGAATTCGATTCAACTGAATCGCAGAATTAATAAATGGCCATAACTTTGTTAGGAATGTTCTCAAATTCTATTTATATACGAAAATCACATTAACTAAAAAAATTTAGATGTTTTAATCTATTATTTGATATTAGAATAAAGATTAATAAACTCGACAAACATTTAAGAATTAGAAATAATACCAAAAAAATGAAATTTTATGCGTTTAGTTATTTATGCAAATTAAATAAAACAATGTCTAGACTTTATATTCAAGTTTTAAGTACTTATTATTCGCTAAACAGATATTCCTCAGCTATCTTTACAATTGGGAACACCGACTATATCACTGACATCACTACAGGAAGGAAACGATATATACTTTGATTGTCACATTGATGCCAATCCTCGTCCAAATGCTCCCATTTTGTGGCGATTCAATGGCAACGTTTTGCATCCACAACAAGGTATAAATTTCAAGATAAATTGCTAAAGAATCGATTGGTTGGGAGAAGAGATGGAGTCGATCGATGTTATGTAACCTTAAAGAGTGCTACCACTCACTCATATATTCTTTTAGCTGACTTCATATACACTGTATAAAATCGTATAAGAATTATAACTTCTATACAGTTATATATTCTTTCTATCTTTATATATAAATTTTACTTCTTATGATTCCAATAGTGATTCTATTCCTGAGTTTACTTTTTTTGCTTCAGATGACTGATGTCTTGAGGCGTTTTATACTTTTGATCGTTGACTGATTTATACTCTATGAACGTTCAGAATATATGAAATGCAAGAAGTTTTTTTGTAGATTTAACACATTTTGCTGGAATTTAATTCACGATAAAAAATTACTTTTAAAATCATTTACATCTCTTTGACTGAAGAAAATAATTATTTTTGAGTTCAAATTTACATAAGAACTTGTGTTTTAAAGGCGAAAATTTGTTGAACCCAAATCCCATACAACAACTTAAGTTAAGATTATTATCGGTAGAATGGACTACAAATTTATTTCCCGATAGGCTTTACTTTTTTCTCGTTCATCATCAATATAGATATAGACTTATATATATTTCTTGAGAGATATTTTTAACATTTATAAATCGGTAAAACTAAACCGGAAAACCTTCGCTCAATTCAACAATAACTTGAAAAACAATTTACAATTTTATTAAACTTTTTTTTCTCTTATTTTATTTCTGGTGAAATAAAATTTATGTTAAAGCATCAAATTTCTTCTCAAAATGAAGAATCGAGAAGAAAATATTTTCCCCTTTTTTTCATTTAATATTTTTTTTTTATAGAAAATATTTCTAAGTCTTGATATTTGAAAGCCATATAATATATTTTTATATATAGAGTATACACAGCAAATAAAACTAAAAATTTTCTCTGCTTCTCCTCTCTATCATTCGACTGGTATTTATTTTTATTTCTCTTATTTACAAGTATTTTTTGCTTTCTCTTTCTATTCTTCGCCAACAAATTTTTTTCTGGGGGCACTTGTGCACAACTCATAGGCATCATTCAGAGCAATGTTTCTTTGGTATTGCAAAGAGTGACGCGGAGTCAAAGTGGCACTTACCAATGCGAGGCAAGCAATCAACAAGGAATCGCACTTAGCAATGCAATCCATTTAAAAATAAGATACGCACCTGTTTGTAATACCGAATTCACGTAAGTCATAACCCTCTAGTTAGCTCTCAGATTCCCAAAAAAATATTCTCCCTTTTTCTCGCTAAACAACTTATTCTTCTCCTTATTTCGTTCATGACCTGGTGCTGACATTTTACAAATTGACTTTGTTTGTCGACTCTAATAAATTACTACTACTGAATGAGGCGATAAAAATATAAAGTGATGTTATTTAGTTTACAATATCTCATTAATGATATAGATCTAAATTGTTATAACAGTTTATGCCCTGGACTAGAATTAGATATATTTTCACATTCTTAGTTCGAACCATTTTTATCTTCTCTAAATATTTGTATAAGAAGTTTTTTCCTTTTATTAGATTAATAAAATGCCTTAAACTAAGCTCTGTTACAGTTGCCCACAGTTGCCCTTTCCTTCAATGATTTCTTAATATAAAATAAGGATTAGATGTTATGTTACTATAGAATACCGTTTATGTGATCAAAATTCGTGTTCAAAGAGATTATATTTGAATTTGAAACGCATCAAATATTTATGTTAAGTCTAATAAGATTTCTAATTTTTGATACTTAGAAAAATTCTCAAAAATTTAGTAAATTTTCCTTTGATTAGAAAATTTAAGTGTTAAAGAATTCGTTTGAGTTTGTGTCTTGAGATTCGGAAAAAATCAAATTAATGGTTATTTTGTAGAACCAAATTAAAAATTAAAGCTTTTCCCATTAGCAATAGTCGAAATCGACTTTTATTCAAACTTCTATAAGAACTTTTTGAACATTTGAAGATTTAATGCATATCATTATTTCATGTTTCATATGTAATTTCATATGTAATTTCATATGTAATTTCATATGTAATTTCATATGTAATTTTCTCACTCGAATGACAAGAAAATCAAAACATTTAATCGAAGATATTTTTAGCCAAAAATTACATATCTATAATTGACATTTTGCAATAAATAAGTTCTTATCAAATGAAGAACTTTTATTGAAGAATTATAATTGAAATTCAATTTATATATAGAAGTGTCATTAAATTTGAACTAAATTTCTTTATTGAAAATAGTTATTTATTCTGAATAAATAAGTTGTCAATAGAGAATAAATGATGACAACAATACTTCTCACGCTGTTTTGTTAATTTCATAAAAGTATTGATAATCCCATTTTCTCTGTAATAACAATAATCGAAATTTAATTTCTTAGGTGTAACCAACGTAACAAAAAAACACAGTCATAATAATAAGTTATGCAAAAAATAATATCCCTTATGAACGAAATAGGAGTGAATACAATATTAGAACAAAGTTTAGCTAAACTTTCTATAACATAACAAAAACTAATTTCGCTCTACAATTAACAGACTCGCCTTTGGAGTATCACTACACGAAACTGTGCACTTGGAGTGCGACGTCGAGGCAAACCCACAGCAGGTCTCATTTCAATGGAAATTTGAAAGCAATACTGATTTAGTGACTTTCAATCAGATCAATGACACGAGGTATGAGTGAAACACTTTATTACTTATTTATGTGTTTCTCAAAATGAAAATGTGAGTCATTCTGATTTTGAGGCTTTTTGGACGAGTGCCCAATCGTTGAGGATATTTCCCGAATGGTTGAACTACTAATCAATAAAGAAATTCAGACTTTTTTCGTTACGATATAAAAAAAATCTATGATATGGGAAATAATAATATTTTGATTGTCAAAAAATGAAAACACGCTTTGCATGAATAGTAAAACAGCACTTATTTAGAAGCATAGGTTTCATAAATATTGCTTCAATTCTATATGAATATAAACTTTGTTTTATTTTAGCTCAATATTGAGTTATGCACCGCATTCGCCACAAGAATATGGAACTATTGAATGCATTGCCAAAAACACTATTGGGTTACAGCAAAAGGCCTGCAAATATCACATCATACAAGCGGGTGAGCTATAAGTTGATTACTCAAAACTACAACCATTTAGAAGACTTTTTCTGGAATCAAATTTCTATGCGTTTCGAGTAATCGTATTATCAATTGATTCAAACTATTCTTGTTTTGACTTTAATTTAATACTTATTTATTTGCATATAAACCAAAAATAATCAATTTTTACAAATTTTTCTTTTTCATCATTGAAGGCAAAGCTTTAAAAATAATCTAATTTTCATTACAGTATAAAATCAATAGTAATTACATATCATTTAAATATAACGCGATTTTGAAAATTATTACAAACCAGAAAAAATTGAGAAAATAGTGAAATAATTTTGAATAATCGCTAAATTTAAATGAAAGACAAAAAACTATTTGTTTAACTTTTGAATAGAATCGACACATCTCTTGAAGCGTTCATTCGCTTCCTTTAATTCATTAACTTTGGAATCGATATGATTTTTCGCCACTCTTAAGATAGAACTCAATTCTTTTCTCCAATTCTTTGATTTCTTCATTTCAGCCAAATTTTCGCCAATGAATATAAAACAGGAATCCTTTAGTACTTCAGCGCTATATTTATTGGCAATCATTAAAAAATATAAAACATTTTCAATCAATAACTTCTTCGACAATAGATTTTCGCAAATAATCTTCAAATCATTCAATAGGTATTTATGGGAAGCAATCATTAATTCTTCAGCTATTGAATCAAAATTATCCAATTTTTGCCAATAAATAAATTTAATCATCGAATAGAAAACAGAATCACTTGTGATATCTTTGATTTCATAACGAATGACAGTATTGTCGGCAAAAATATTTGCAAAACGCGGACTTCTATTAAGCAATTCTTTATAAGCAATGAATTCGTTTCCATTAATGACTAAAAGAACTTTTGATAATTTGCTGTTCAATGAAAATAAGTTTCGTTCACTTTTTGGACCTTCAGTCGAATTGGAATTAGGGCTGAACTTAACCGGAACCCCATTTTCATCAATTAGTTTATCATTAATTAGTTTAAAGAAATTTATTTTACAAATAATATTCAAATTGCCGTTAATTAAAAGTCCGTTTTTCTCATTAATTAAATTTCTGTCGAAAAGAAATTCAAAATATTTGAAACTTTGAAAACCTTTAATCACTTCGACTGAGACTTCATTCAAACCGATATTCAATTCTTCTTTATTTTTATTAATCAAATGAACGCTTATTTTGCAATTAAATAATAATTTTTGTTCAATCCTTGAATTCATGACTAAATAAACGCCAAAATAATTGATTGAATGAATCGTTTTCAAGGGTTTAATAATAAGAGACCAAAAAGTATTGAACGACGCCTTAAATGATTTACTAATCATTTCATTTGAAACTGAATTAAAATTATTGACTGAAGTCTTGAATATGTATTCAATTGAATCCAATTTCTTGATTGGAAATAAATTATTATTATTTGTCTCTTTTGTCGACATATTTAACAACAAAACAGTCGATAAAATGAAATACTTTTATAATTTTGCGCACATTTATTACTATTTTGTCGAAAGAGTTCATTAAGAGTTGACTTAAGTTTTGTTCATTTCATAAGTTTATGAACTTTTTTAGGAGTTATCAAAAACTTAAGTTCTAATTAAAGTTTTAATTCAAATAAAGTCTTCAATAGTTGTTATGATTTTTTTTCAATTCTCTCTCAATTTATAATAAATATGAAAAACTTTTTTTCGATACTCTATAAAAATACAGATTTTGTTCTTATAATGATTTAAACTTTTGGACACATAGAAAGTAATCACAAATAACTTAACCATAATTATTGTGTCAATGATTTCGAAATAATAGTTCTATGAGTTAACTTTCCATTAGCTAAATATGATTTTTCGATCGCTAGAATTTCAAAACGATTATTCTTGAATTTACTCGAATTTATAACTTAGTTATAAATTTGAACGATTTTTCTTTTAATTTTTGTGCAAAACTTTATTTGATAACAAACAATAATTTGATGATATTATGATTGCATATCTTCTCAATCAAAAAGTTTTCGCATAAATTTTTCAAATGAAGCAAATTATTATCATTAGAAAAAATCAATAATTCATCAGTGATTCTGTCAGAATCTAAAAGTTTGGAATAAAATTCTTCCCTGATTTCATTTGAATTAGTATTGATTTACGTTCAAAATGTTCTCACTTTTGAACAGATTTAAAGTAAAAATCGTGAAAATATTAACTGTTTGTCAAATGAAAAGTTATTTCCGCTTATATTAAAATTATATAAAGTTTAAGTGACTAATGGATCGTTGCCTTAACTCATGAAATACTTCATTCTTCAGGATTTTATGATTTCTTTATAATTATAGTGAAAAATAATGACAATTTACCACTGATTAGAAGTCCATTACTTTCATGAATGAGTACTTCTTTGAAAACATATGATTTCCAATACTTAACATAATTAAAATAATAGTCTATTTTATGCCTTATTTGATAATAACTCTCATTAAGAGCTAATTTGTTTAATAGTTTACATTATTTTTGCCATTAATTATTAGGAATCTTGAACTCAACACAATTCGCGAATTCATTATTATTAAATAAAGTTGCGATCAGTTCCAGTTCTTTTAGGTTTGGTTCGGTTTGGGTCGGGTTTGGTTTGGGTTTGGGTCTGAATTTAGAAATTTGTTTGGTTCTGGTTTGGTTTTGGTTTTAAAGAGAATTTTGCAGTTTTGGTTCTATTGAATTTTTTAAAACTAAAAAACCATTTGTTTTATTTATTAGATAGAAAAGTTTCGAGTTTTGAAAAGTTTGAAAACTTATCTAAAACTGTAAACTGTAAACATATAAACGAAAAAAAGCTGGAATTCAA
>JAQIWZ010001368.1:0-12222 GCA_034697245.1 Malaconothrus monodactylus
TATGAACTAAAGTTTTAAAAACAGCAAAAAAAAATGATGTATTTATTAATAGTGTTGAAATGTTGGAAAGTTGGGTTTTGTCACAATTGTAGGATTTTTCCTAGTATTGAAATGTCATATTATATTAAGTCAAGTCTTAAAGTTTAGTGATAATGATATTTATTATGCACAACATGTTAGATAAACAGATGTCAAATATGGAGTGAAGCGCTTTAATGAGACCAAAAAAATAATAAATAATACGACTCTGTTTGATAGGTGTGTTCACTCGTGCTCTGTAATAAAATTTATTGTAAATTCTTTGGTCATGAGTTTGAATTTTTGTGGTTTTAATTTATTTTATTCAGTATTTAAAGAAAAAAAAATTGTTTGCATGACTTGTGTAGATTTGAAGTTTTCATTATTTAATATTAATAATTTAATGGCTTTTTGAAGTATTTTTCTCATGATTCCAAAAAAGTATTAAAGTAATCATAAATAATTTAAAGTTTGTTCGAAAACTGTTTTTGATGGGAATGTCATTAAAATAAATGATCATTTCAAATATAATTTTATTAATGCTCTAAATTTTATTAAATATTATATAATAGTTCATAGAACTGAAAACCTTCAAAAAACCTTTAATTTCATTCAAAATTAAACTGAAATTCACTAAAAGAGTTGTCTCGAAAAGTGCAATAACTTATAATCTTATGTTTGAAGACATAATACGCAAAAAATTCATGCTTTCAAATAAAGGTTAGCTACAAATGATTTGATACAAAGAACTAATGTTTGGTTTTGTTAGTTTTTTGTTCGCGAAAATTCAATTCTGAAAAAATAGTCATTTTATCTGACATTTAAATCTAATGTTTCGCTCAAATCATATAATTTACTCAAGTTTTCATGATTTAGAAGAAAAGATTGAAGGAAAGCCTTTTTTCAATTATTTGATGTTTAATTATATCAGTGATGGTTTACTTGACACAGAAATTGAAGTGATTTTGTGAACCCAAACATTATCTCAAACATTAAGTTCTATAAAAGTAATGTAAATTGTATTAAATTTGTTGAGACCTACAATACTTGCGTGCATTCAAGTAGTTATCATTAAAAAGGGATGGCAGTGAAGGTTAACAACTGTTTGATGATTACCTAAGTTTTAATTCCAAGAACTTTAAACCAAAATTGAATAAGAAATGGAAGTTGTGCTCATGTCAAGTCATCATATAATGCATGCAAAGTACTAAATGTTTTCTTTTCTCTTCCTTTTTCTTTGTTTAGTACTCTTGAAAACTTTCTCCTCATTTAAAATTGAGACCGAAGGCCTCGTAAAATTGAGTAGAAATGAACTCTCAGTTTATATTTCATGTTTATTGAGAGGAAAACGAAAGGAAATACCTCTGAACTCATTACACCTTTTGCTTAGTATTGAGAAAACTTAATTTAATCGTCGAGACACGAAATTTGATATTAATGTTCGATAAAACAACAAATTTAGTTATTTTTAGAGTTTGAGTTTGTAGTGAATCTTAATTATAATTCATTTCATGCTTCGATTTTGTGTATATTTTCAAACGATTCAAAACATGAAGAGTTTATCTTTGATTCTCTTTTGAATTCTATGAAACCATATTTAGGCCATCAATAATAGGAATCATTCGCTTTTAAGTTAATGTCAATCATATTGAGGGAATTCACGTTTCGATTGTTTGTAATGATATTTTTAATACTGTTATTATTTTGTTCTGCATGAAAATGTTTATCAAGTTTTGAGGCTTTTTCATAATTTGCACAATAATTGCATACAAAACCTATTATTGGTTCAAAAAATCTGTTCCTTATTTATCAAAATGATTTGTAGTAAATCTAGCATTTAATGGTTGACTCTTTGATTGGCTTAAAAATTAGATTTGAAAAACCTTTTATCAAATTTAATTGAAGAACTTGAGTATCTTTTAGACTCAAAAAAAGAATCAACAGTTTGATTAATTTCATAAATGACTCTATTCTTTGAAATACATTTCTCTTATTAAAGTTTTCAATGGATTCATTGTTTTTGAATTCCCCAAAACTTTCTTTAAGAATAAATGAAATGAAATGTGACTTTAAAATAGTTTCAGAATAAATTTAGAGGTAGTTTATCTAATTTTGAATTTTAATGTATTTATAAAAGAATTATGGAAAATAAATTTCGGATCACATCATGACTTTAAAAAACCTTTACTTTACTCATTAGAATTGTTTTTGAATTTCTGATACAAATTTTATGATTCAATGATTTTCCAAAAGTACACAAAATTCAATCGTATATAATATAAATCGCGCACAAAACTTAAATCTCTGTTTTTAAGAAACGAAAAATTCAATCAATCTCTAAACAATGTGTAAAAATTTGTTGTTTTATCAAAAAAAGCTTTTTTCGAAATAAGTTTTTTCTTTTAGAATAGAATAAATAAGAAGTTATTTTTTCTCTATTTTTAATTTAAAATTCAATATCTTTCTAAAAAATAGATCACAAAAACGACACGTACTATAAATCAGAGGCGACTATCAGAGCGAAAAAATTCTCAGGAAAAGATAGAACAGCCGAAGCTTAAGATGTTATACGGTCGCGATCTTAAAGAATATGAGAACGTAAATGTCGAGGACTTATTAAATCAATTATCGGCCGACGAATTGGAACAATTGAGTTGTGAAGTCGATCCCGACGACAACCTATTGCCTGCTTCTCAACGGTGTAAAGATCAGACCACGAAATCTGCGACCGGACCTATCAATAGAAAAAAATTGCTTAACTTTTTGACTAAATTCGCTCAAGAACAGGAAGACTGGCCTGAACTTAAAAAATTCCAGCCCGGAGTCAAAAACGGTGCGCTTCAATGATTTTTATTTCAATAACGCCTTAAACACTAACTGTCAGTCAGTTTTAAAATCAATCGGAAGTTCAAGTATTGCTTTATTTTTTCAGTTTTTTCCCCACTAACAAAATGATAGCTATCAGTGTTCGACATAATACTAATGATAAGTTCAACAATTGGTTCGGTATTAATGCTAGCGTTCATCCAATTTTGTTCAGTTTTTTCCTACAAATAACTGTCAAAAAAGTTATGCACATTAATGATTGTTTTTTAGATCATATTCTAGTTCTTCCTATTGTTAAACTGATTTTCACTAACAATCATGAGAGAGAACTCCTTTTTTCTCATAACAATTCTTTGCAACTATTGTTATAGAACTAATTCATGTCTTTTTTGGTTCTCAAAAAAGTTTCTCAAACTAAATGAGATCAGGTTTTTTCAAACTATATCGAGAAACAGTTATCTTCCGATTGGACTTCAATTCGATCCAATGCTTCCGTAATGCGAATCAACAAATTTTTTTGTATATCATTTTTCGCTGAATCACATGAATCAATGGTTAATGCACTCACACATAGAAGAAACTCTTTAATGCTATTTTTGCGAAAAATAGTTTTCTTTCTTCCGCCATTCTCTGTATTTCATCGACTCATTAATACATTTGAAGTTCTCTCGCGTAAGGGTTAACGCAAATCATGTATTTATAAGTTCTTTACAATAATTAATTGCAGAAAATATCAATTATTTTGTTTGGCTCTGAGCCGTAAAGATCATGAAATTTCATAATTGGCATCAATTCTTTCCTTTAAAATTGCTTGCGATCAGTTCCACAATCGGCTATGAGTTGGTTAGCCTTTGATGCTAATAATAGATGGCTGAGCCCAAGAAGTGCATAACATAAATGTTGGAATCACTTCCTTGGCTCTATTTTTTGCGAGCATTTGCAGTGAGAAGCAGTCAAATAAATTTTTTAATGTCTTCTCCATTTAGCCCATTGTATGAAATATTTTTGAGGCTTTTCTTTGAATTTACGTTTAGTGTAGAAGCCATTCAGGGCCGCATTCGTACGTAATAAATACGTGATTTAAGCCCCAAATAAGTCGGGATTACGCCTCAACTTTCACGTGATATTACGTAAATCAAACTTTTGTATAACAGTTTCCAATAGAAATTTCCATTATTTGTATTGTTTGTGAATTATTTTCAGACTTTATTAAATCTTCAAAAAATAAATATATTTTCAAAATTGATTCGTAAACAAATTTACAATTTGTCAGATTCTTATAATTAATGGCTTTGATGAACTTTCAAATGAACTCTAAATGTTCAAAAACAGTCTCTAATTAGTTAGTCTAAAATTTGTTTAGTCCAAACTTACAAATCGAAAAATAAAAATATAACTAAATCCTTTTACTAATTTTGTTTATTTTCATTATAAAGCATGTGAGGCTTTATTTTGAACAAATATTTTAAGCTTATTATAGTCTTAATGATTGAGTCGCAACTTCATCGCTACTATAAATTTTTTTGTTTTTTTATTTCTTTGTCAAACTTTCGATTGTCTTAGTTTTTAAAGTATTAAAACTTCATATTTTGATTTGCATATCAATTAAATGAATAATAGGAGCCTTTTATTTATTAATTAAAGTTGAAATTTATAACTTAACTAAAATAGACTCGACTCTCAATGCAAATTAAGTATAATTTATTTCTTTCATTTCTCATTCAATAGTTTGTTGAACAAAAAAATTCAGTCATAAACCTTTTATTTATAGATCAAAATTTCAAACTTCCGTACATTTGGGTCGAATACAAAATTTTTAAAAAGAGTTTAATAACATTTAATTATCACTTCTATAGTTGCCGACAGTTTTTGAATATAAATTATAGAATTTAGTCTTGTTTTGAAATTTTTTTCTTATTTTCACCATTTATGAATCATAAGCAAAACAAAAAAGAAATTTTTACTAATTTTACTTAAGTTGAAAACATTTTTATTAATTCTTGAAATATTTTTTCTTTTACTCAACGAACAAATTGTACATTGTTTTTAAATATAATTTAATGAATTGGTATTCATTGCTAATTATGAGTTATATTAACAATAATAACAGTAATAATTCAGTAATTTGTAAACGAAAAAAATAGTAACAAAAATTTCTCATTCTTGTGAGCTTTGCCTAAAAGAAAATAATAATTTAAATAGTTTTAGTAGTGCTTATGCATAAATTTGACGCCCTTTTAAATTACAAAAGTTATGCATATACGCAAAACACAATCTCAAATTCATTTGCATTCAAAAAAGGGGGAAAATAACTCATATTTCAACAAATCTTTAACATTGTTCACAATTCTCGGTTCAGCCCTTTTTCTCATTTAATTACACGATCTATTTATCCTATTGATGACTAGTTTTGCACTAAATTATACCGACAAATACGTAAAATGAAATAAAAATTATTGTTTTTTTTTCTAACGAAACAATTTTTCAAAAAGTTGAGAATTCCGTAAACTTTAAAAATACTAAATTTCATGTCAAAAATCATATGATTTCAATATCAAGGCTCCTCTATTGCTATTTTAAAATTTTCAATCCTTTTCTCAGTAACAAATGATAGAGTTGTACAGTTCTAACATTTGGCACTCATATAATACAATTTTCTGTTAATTTAATGACATTTAAACGAGAGAAATAGCGTTTTTTAAATGAGTCGAATGATTATTCAAAGATTCTTCTCATCAGACCATGACTATTTAAAGAATTCCATAAAATAAGATTGAAATCAAATCAATTAAAATTTGCTTAAAAATAGTACGAAACAAACATTTAATTTCGACAAATTAAAATTTACAGGCAAAATATGGGTACCAAAAGAGCCCGAAATAAATAACACATCAGACGAGAAGATCATTCTTGACATAGAAGACGATACAGAGCAGGCATTGGATGACGCATCAGAAGCAGATTTGGTAGACTTGGCCGGCATTCTAGGGCTTCATTCGATGCTAAATCAGGACCAGTTTCATAACTCTATTTTAAATAAGGGACAAAAAATTGGTGATAAATTTGAATCAATAGTGAAGGCAAATGTTCCTAAAAAGCTGCCGTTAGAACCCGACAACTCGACTGATCCCGAGAAGACTTCTAAACAAGTTATCGCTAATGATCCACAACTAACAGAGCTTAATTGGAATAATATTAAATTTATTCCTCGCGAAACATTTAAAAAATTGTTCGATGGCTTAAAAACTAATACAAATCTGCAAATTCTTCATTTATCAAATACTGGTCTCACTGATGGACCCGCAGAGGTATTTATTATATCTTAATTAGAAAATATTTATTTTCAATTCGTGATTAAGTCATTTATTTTCCTAATTGAAAAACTATTTATTTTCTCAACTCAATATTTAGTCTTAAAGAATGAATTATCGCTTTCCAGTTAAAACTTAATTCAAATCTTAATTAAGAAACTTTTCTTTCTTTCTTGTGAACTTAAAATTAAGTAATGATTTTAAAAAATGTTTATCTTTGAACTCTAAATTGATTTTCTACTCGATATAAATAATTGGCTCTATTTTGTATTCTCTTAGAAATTGGTCGAAGCGCTCAAAGAGAACTCAACATTAAGGACAATAAGTGTGGAATCGAATTACTTGTCCGGTCCAATGTTGCGACAACTAATCCAAGCGCTATTAATTCAGCAGAAAGTATTAGAATTTCGTGCCTCTAATCAAAGGCCACAAATAATGGGCAATAGGATAGAGATGGATATCGCGAAAGCTGTTCAACAAAATAAATCACTTCTTAGATTAGGACTCAGTTTTGATGTACCCGACGCTAGACTCAAAGTGACCGACCATTTACAACAAAATAATGATAATGGTATTTATAATGATCTTTATTTGATTTTTATGTAAACATATGACTAACAAAAAGCACAATCCATTCTTTTATTTGTTTGAAAAACCTTTTTCTCTCTTCTTATTTCAGGCTTTTATACTTTGAGAACAAGTCTTTTATATCTTAACGATAATAAAAATAATTTTATAAAATGATAGTTTAGTCGAGAGAACAGGAATTCGTTTCAAATCCTGCTCTTTATATTTTTTTATAACGCTATAAAACCTTTTTTTATATTATGATAATTTTCAGCCTATCATTTAAGCAGCAATTTTGTGATGACTTTTCAGTCCTTATTTTTATAACACTTTATAATTCATTCTTTCATTTCATTAAATATTATATCAGTTCTTGTGATAACTTTTTGTGTCTATCATTTGAAATGCAAACTAAAAATCTTATATTAATTGATGTATTTTTTGCCACAAATTACAGTTCGTCTCAAACGGATCGGTTCTTTCGATGGATAGCTTATAGACTTTTATGTATTTTAATTATCAACAATTTCAAAATCAAATCGCATTTAATAATTTGAATTAAATGGAAGGGAATGTAAGAAACGAAGAGTTAGTTCTCATCAAAAAAAACACATCATTTTCTTTTGTTTAGCTCTGAAAATATGGATTTTAATTTTACTTATTATTAATAACATAATTATGCAGTCGATAAAAAAATTGGATTAATTGAAATCCAATTAATAATAAAATGAATAATAATTGAATTCATGTGGTGCTGACGATTACATATTGTTCATAATTAAATATATAATTTTCAAAAAACATTTCAGATTTAAATTTTTCATTAAGACATTTATATAGTTAAACATTTTAATCAATTAACTTATAATCAAATAAGAGATCAAACGATTTCATTTGTACTGAAAACAATATTCTATCATTTATTCATTTGATATATCAATAATTCTGATTAAAATTATAAAACACTTTACAGTTCGGCGCAAATAAAAGTGCACTCATTAGAAAATTTAGCAATAATTAAGTTCTAACAAATGCTTCTAAATTTTTGTTATTATTTTAGGAAATAATTGATTGTAGTAATAATTTTTAGTTATCTTAGAATAAAGTTTTTTAGAAAAACTACTTTTTAAATAACCACTTCTATAAAAAAATAGTTTAATTAGTTTTTGTAGTTGTGTCTAAACCTCAACTCAATTTAAACCTCAATTGAATCTAAAGTCGAGTGCAGTTTTATTTGCGCAGAATATGTCCATAAACTATATATAAAGCCATAAAAACACATCCATTAAAACCTATTACACTTTTTTTTGTGATTCTAAATGTTTTAATTGTCAGTATCTTTTATTTTCCACTTATTGTATTCGTTAAACCCAATTAAATATTATCTAAAGAAATAATGACTTTATTGCCTATGAGTTGCACTTATACTAAATTCAATTAAAAAGATTTGATCTAAACTGAAAGAAGAGCTAAAATGTCTCTTAATGTCAACTTAAAATTTTTCCGAAACAGATGTTATAAAAAAAGTTTTTCAAATAGTAATTATCAAAATATATCTATATTTTAGTCTATGATTGCATTAATACGAAAGAATTGGGTTAACGGTTCTAATGATATAAATAAGGATATGTTATTAAATGCATAATCAAATAAAAAGTTAATCTAAACCCATTTCTATTTATACAATATTTCTCAACTAAAAGTTTGTTTAACCAAAACATTCAAACAATACTAAAATCACTAAATATTGAATTCAAATTTTATGTTTTAAAGATATTAATGAGAAAAAAATGTAATTTAAATAGAATTACGACTTAATTCCTACCAAAAAAAATGAATTAATAAATTAGAAGTAATTTTTTTCTAAAACCTAAAAGTCTTAATAAATTATTTCATTTCTATGTCTATTATTAATTTCATTTTTCTCATCATCAGTAAAAATAATGGACTTTCGACAGCAATAAAGTGAGTATCGAATCGTATTTTATAATCACAAGGACTTGTAATTTATGAGTGAATTTTTTACTATTTAGTATTTAGTGAGAGAAATAGACGACCAGTTGCTATAAGAGAGAAGAGATAAGAAGTAAATATAAAATAAAAAATAAAAAGTTCATACAATATCTTATGTTATCATAAGTTGGAAAGAAATTTCTTCTTTTTAGCGACACTAAGCTTTTTACGATATGTGCGATAGTTATTACCTGATTATACTTAAGGAACGACACGTATTCAACTTGTTTGTGAACTCTATTCAATTGTATTAACTTATTGTTTGCTATTGTTTTACTAAAATTGTTGAAATAAAAGTCTATATAAGTATATAAAATAGAGTGTTCACTATATATCATATACTGTTAAGAATGCCATCGCTTTTATTACTAATTCCATACAATTCATACATAACTTGTTGTCTTCTTATCTCAATTTCTTTGTCGCATTTTCTGGTGAACTGCTTTATAGTCGGTATTCATTATTAGTTATGCTTTCGTTCAATAAAGTCAACTAAAATTTTTTCAGACAACTCAAGAAAAAAAAAGTTTAATAATTGTTAAGAGTTTTTACCAAAAAAAGTTTGAAATTCTAAAGTATTTATAATATAATAATCGATTTATGCTATGAGTTATTTAACTTTCGTCTCAAATCTTTCTTAAGTATATAGTTATTGAGGAAATATTTTTAAAATCTGAAAATCTGATAACAAACAAGTTGGAGTGTCGTGAAGAGAGCTTATCCGTGGACAGTTGACCACAATCTTTGATTGCATCCAAAACACTGTCATGGAGTTGCTCTCTTTATGGCTAAACTTGTAAACGACTAACCCATCAATTGATTGAAATGGTATAAATGTGTGAGTATTTTCAATGTAATACAAATATAATGTATGTAATGCTATCAATAGCATAAACCATTTTTATTACTAACTATTAATTCAAATATAGCTTACATTAAATTAAATTACGATTTATTAGTTTACAATCGAAAATGCAATTATTTTAAGTATTTTACAAATTATTTGAAATATAGGTTTAAGTTTCTATTAATCGAAATTTTGTAAATTATTTTAAGTAAGTATAAAAATTCAACTCAAGTTTTGTTATAAACCTATAAACGTCTATAAACTTATGTTTTTGAGAAGATTTAAGAGATATGAATACTTTTGCTTTCAATTTAAATAAATTATTAAATTTAAATGTGAAAAAATGACTTATGATAATAAAGAGAAAAATAACTTCATAACAATATTGTAGAAGAAGTGCTAAACTAATAGTGATATTAAACAGATTATAATTAAATTCAAAATTATTTCATGAGAAATATTGAGTTTAATTTTCTAATTGACTAAAAGTTAAGCGCATATAAAGCTTAATAATCAAGTTTAAGGTTTTTATGAAGAGCTCAATTACAAAATTGTGATTAAAGTCTAATTTAATAGACAGAGAATTAATATTTTGGTTAAGTTTATGAATGAAGAATAAAATAAAGACAAAAAATTAATATAAATAGTTTGATAAGAATTTATTTCAATGAAGACTATAGTCTAGACCCGAGACTATTCCTCGAACGCGTTCAAAGAGGCCCTCATTTTCTCTGTTCTTCTCTTTGGTTAACTTGGAGTGCAATTTAATCATATAGTGGTCGATATTATCTAAATTTGGAGTTTCATTACTGCCCGGTATAGCAATGCCCGCAAAACTACGCGACAAAATAGTTCTCAAATGAATTAAATGTTGATTAAGTGCTGAGTTATTGTTCTTTTGCTGAACTGATTCGACCTCAAGTTTCTCGATCGCAGACTTCATGTTATCGATATGTTTAGAGAGTATTGCGTTCTGTTCTTCGTATTCAGTGTTCAATTTTCTCAATTGACGCAATTCTTGTTCTCTGAGTTTGTTGTGATCCAGAAATTCTTCCGTAAAAATGGGCAAATCAAGAGTTGATGGATTTGTATCCATTTGTATCGATTCAAACATTTCATTGTCTTCTGTGAGACCTGTAACTAAACAACAGAAGAATGGAAAGAGTTGCAAAAAATGAATACAAAGACGAATAAAATATTGTAAATGAAAATTAACTCAATTATGAATTATTGTTATTTGTTATGTATATTGATATAATTTGGTAACCTTTTAGTCTGTAATAAGCATAACTCCTATTATCTCAAGCTGTCATATGAATCATTGGGTTTATAAATAAGAACATTTTTAAAACAAACTCTAAATACAGTGTTATCTAATCTGAAGCCCTATTTCCTGATGCATTTCGATCAGAATTACTAACTTTCAGAATATTTTTGCTGCAAAGCTCTTATACTTGTCTTCGAAACGCTTGTCTGAAGCTTAAGGAACAGCGATTGCGATAAATATATATTTGTTAACAATTTTCTATTATTATCAGTAATTTTCTTTCGTAAATCTATAACTATTTTGCTTTTGCAAATAAGAGAAGTGGTTAACAAAAAAATTCTTTTTAACAGGAATTAAATGATAAAACATATGAAATAAAATGAATCATCACTTGTATTACTAATGATTGCGGTATTTCTGAATAAATTCATGCGATTCGATATTGAAATCAGTTTTTGGATTTGAGAAAACACTTATGCAAAGGTTTTCAAGAGAGGAATTAGGCTTTCATCCAAATGTAAATCATTGATTATTTTCAATTAAAGTTCAAATTGTGTGACTTTTAAACTATTAGAAAAAATAATGTAACCAATTGTGTGAATATATTGTGAGAATGAGAACAACTGATTATCAGTTTTGCAAACTATCAAAGAGTTAAAGCAGTCAATGCTTTTAATTTATGATTAATTTTAATTTTCATTCAATGATTGTCTGAATGAAGGCTTATTTTCTTTAAAAGAGAAATAAAATAAATGGCAAAAAACTTCTAAAAAGACTGATTGAAAAACTGTTTCAAAGATCAAAATAGAGTTCAATTTCTAAACGAATACTAATATTATTAAAACAAATAAAAGATAATTACCATTAATATTATGATCATTAGTGCCATTATTAGAGGATTTACTCTTATTTTGAAGACTATTCTTCTGAGATTTATCTCTAATGAGTTTTTGTTTCTCAACGAATTCCTGATATGCGTCTGTTTTCTGATATTCTTCTAATTCTTTTAAATACTTTTCTTTATCTTTTTCTGCTTCAGACAAATACTCCTTCTTCTGGTCCGCAGCTAAAGAACTCCATTCCGCGGCCAATAGTTTTGTGATTTCTGCGAAACTGAGCGAAGGATTGGATGACTTAACTCTATCTCTGTGTGCGTTTAGAAACCGGACGTAACCATTGAGTGGCATTCGGGGAGCGTTTTGGTCACGAACTGGTCGCTGACGTCGTTGACGTTTGGAAGACGTTTTGTCTCCATTTTTATTAGTTTCTGATAATAATCGCTTTGATTTCGACGATTTTCGAATCTATTCAATGAAACGGTATTTTTATTTCAATTTCAAAATTATTAAAACATTTCATTTTGTATTAGAAAT
>JAQIWZ010001369.1:0-12217 GCA_034697245.1 Malaconothrus monodactylus
CCGATCTTCTTGAAATGATAGACAAAGTTAAGAAGTATTTCCACTCAAAAGAAGATATAAGTCATAAAATTTTTCAGAACTTGAATTCACTTGAAGATGAAGTTTTTCGTTTGAAGCAAAAGTCTTTCAAACAAAAGTCAATTCAAGACTATTTTCCTAAAATTAATTGATTTACATTATTCTTACTATTTATTAATGATGTTATGACTTCTAATCAACAATAAATTGGAATCTCTTTACAAGAAAAATTTGTAACTCTTTATTGTGAAACCTCTTTATAGTGAATGTGAAACTGGGTCTCCAGCGATTCACTATATCGAGGTAGTACTGTAATAGGTTTCAGTATTGCAAAAAACAAGCTTTAATGACCTTATAAAATGTCTTTGATTTGGAATTTACTTTTGAAGAGCTTTTGTTCTACTTTTTGCTTAAATTAATAATCATGAGAGAGACTCAGAATATGCGAACAGAATATGTGAACAGATTTGAATAATAAAAAATATGATCATTATTTGTATATAACAATCAGTAATTAAATTTGATTTTTGAATACTTCATTCGATAATTAAAAAATTATATTGACCCCAAACTTTGGAAAGATTGAGATCTTAAAGAAAATCATAAAAATAAATTAATGATTTCAAGCGACTCTTTCAATAGAGAAGGCGTTTCTTAAGATTCATAACAAATAAGTCAATTTGCAAAAGATAGAGCAATGCTATCACTTACTCCAGGATACAAACAAATTGAACACAAAAAAATAAAATTCACTACAAAACTTTGTGTTGGCTCACAATAAAAAATTATCTATTTTGAGATCAAATATTGCTTGAAAATCAACTGTCAAGAAAAGTGTAACTTTTTTTTAATATTTAAAATAAATTATAAATTCTCAATATCGATAGCGCAATAACTAATTTCAAAGACTCATTTCATTATCAGATACACATCTAATATTATTCTAATTTATTACAAAATTTGGTCTTAAATATATTAAACTTCTGAAAATTATTCGGATGAATGATTAATATCATCAATGATTTATTCACAATATGCTTTCTGAATACATATTTTCTTTCTGTAATTTATATTTTCTACGAAACATTACATTGAATTGTTCTTTTTTATCAAAGAATATCTTTTGGCTTAAAGTTCATCTCTTATTGATTTTGCAATACATCATATTTCAAAAGGAAAATTTTCAGTTTCTATTATTTTTTTCATTTATTCAAAGTTTTAATTTATTACTTAAACAAAATAATTGTTTGTTCTGTTTTAGAAAATCTTATTAAATAAGTGGTAACAATTTATGTCAAACAAATCAGACAAATCTAATTAGAAATACCAATAGTAGTAAATCTGAAAATCCAAAAAATATAAAGTTTCAAAATTATTGGATTATTTTGAAAGCAAAAGTAGGTTATTCTGGATATTGAGCTTTTGAATGAAGTAACAAATGGGTATTCTTTGATAGAAAATACAATGTTGCGTATATTGAACTCGCTATCGACGAATGCATGTTCTCCTCTTTCACGAGATGCCCATTCATTTAAGCCGATTATTATTCACAAAAATAGGCTTTGCTGTAACTGAATATCGATTGGACTGATTTTTCATTACTAAAGATAATCACTACAATTATGTCTTTGGGGTTCAAGTGAATCATCATTTTGTTGATTTGGTTCCAAATTTTATTGATTCAGAGAAAAGGAAACATTAATTAAAGTTAATAATGTTGACTTAATTTTCAATATATTCTTTGTCTCACAAAAGAGTTTTTTATTGAATTTGAAGAAAGGAAGAAAAATTGCAAAACAAATTTGATTATGAGTTGATGGATATATTTGAGTGTAATTGAGAAGTTGTGCTGTAGACTAAACTAAACTTAGAATTACTGCAAATGTAGGTTTTTGGCCTCACCTACTCTCTAGAGATGTCTTTCCTCTTTCCAAAGTTTGATGCTTTCGATTCCCTAAACTTCTGAAATTTAGAAATATTTCTTCGCTCTTTCTATCGTCATTCGGGAGATGGAAAATGTTTCTTATGGATGATATTCTACTTTTTGAAACTGAAGCTGAATATTGACAAATCCCATGAGTGATAAATAATACAAACTATTCGTGATATATTTAACAATTTAATATTTCATTCATAATCCAATATATCTAACAAACCGATGAAACATTTCTTTTTTGAGCTAATATATTATTCTGTTTTCGACACTATTTCTAGAATTTTTCTTTGATTACCTAAACTATGCTATGTTTTTATCTCAATCCTCACAGTATTGTATTTATAAACATAACACAATCTTATGTTTATTTGAACAATTTGTGTGAAAATGTATTATTTAATTAAACATAGCATTCATTGAGGGCTAAGTTATCTGCACAGAACTTGACCGCAATAGATGTTGTTTAGACTTCTGTTCGTTTTCACGAATAGGAAAATAAAACACTTGAGATTATGGTTCTCTCCTCATTATAATTAATATAAATGAATTAGTTATATGAACATAAAAATTAGCTATAAATTGGATTACTATGAGCTCCAGACTATAGCTCGTACCATATCTATCACACACTCGTGCCATTCAATAAAGTATTTTATTCACATTCACTAATTCCTCGCACAACAATATATATTGCTTTTTATCGATTAGAAGGCTATAGAACAGAAAAACATGGCATAAATCAATTCAATCGATTCCTATTTACTATTGGATTTGATTCTGAACTCATTCTCATTTATTCTCTCGTGTATTATAGCTTTATCACAACAAGAATATGCGTTCAGAATTCCAAAAATGTTTACAACAAAGTCTGTTGACTCCCTATCAAGAACTTCATTTCTTTGCGGGTTTGTCCTCAAAATGCATCAGCGCTTATGAAACGTTTGGCTGTCATTGTGTATTGTGTGCTATTTTTCTGCTGATTCAAAAATTTGATGAAACCTCAATAATTGTTTCACAAAAACAAGGGTTTCAATCAAATTAAAAAAACAAAGCTTTTAGTCTTAAGAAAATGAATAACATCTAATGATAAATGGATGCATGAGAAAGAAATTAATGTTTAAACAAACAATACAATAACAATGGCATTAGAAATTGAAATTAATTTTGAGCCGGAAGTTTTGACCCAATTCCTTATATCTTAAAATCTGCTTTGTTTCTAAATTATAATAATTGTCTTTAAGTTTCATTGAGAACATCTCAGAATAAAACACAAATTTTCTCTTAATTATATATTCCGACACCACTTGAGCTCAAAATTAAAGTCAAAAGTATTTATGTTGAAATTATTTTTAAACTATAAAAAATAGCAACTAATAACAAGTGACATGATTTAGGATTAACAAGAACTATATCTGTTTCACTTTGAAATTAAGATGCCTTCTCAGAGATAGTTCTATTAAGTTCGTGTACTTTACTTTAAAATAGATGACATGTGACCATAAATTTGGCTGTCATCCCATGGTTTATGTCATCTTAAAAGATACTAAACTGATAAATGTCAAAAATTATTGAGAACTTTTACTTAATGCTGCTATTAATCAAAGATAATGTGATTTAAAATAATCAAAATTTAAAAGAAAGAGAAGTACTTTAATGCTTATTAAGTGAATTTTTCATCAAATAAATAAATTCCTTAATCAAACATTTTTTCGAATCAAAACTCGTCAGAACTATTGTGTCCTATTTTTTTCTCTACCCTTGAAATTATGTGAATAGTATATAACAAAATTGATATAAGTTAGAAATGTGTAGTAAACTTAGTATAGAATGAAGGGAAATAAACATAAAAGGCGTTAATCGGCTTAATATAAGCCCGAAAGGTGTGCGATTGTTATGTGACAAATATGGACACAATGAGCCGGACATTAAAGAGAAAGATTATACCGATATTGAGCATGTCTTAAGACTATTCCTGATTATGTGAATGTCTTGTTGTTCCGCATCCAACCTGTGCTGCATATGAATCGACTTTTTATATCATTGTTTGTTAATCCTCTCGAAACGAATTTGCATTTCTAAAGCGCTCCCCGAAGTGAATGAAAGTTATCCCTAACCTTCTTCTCGTACCTCATCTCTGCTTTTGAAGGTTTTGAAAGGTTTTTGAGCTTTGGGTTCGTTCAGAGCATTGATACGTGTCTTGATTTTATAATTTAAGTTAAATTTTTCAAATAAACAAGTGTTGCATTTTTGCATCAAAATTGAAAGTATTGACTGCATATAATTTATTCAGTAATTTATGATTCAAAATGAATTATAAATGTATTTAGCAATAGATGAATTAACATATTTACAAGTTTTGGTCGAAACACACTTTAAAAGTTTCGTTTATAATAAGTTTCATTCGAAAGCTGACACTCTTTTGACGTGAATTAATTTAAATTTTATAACTCGATTAAACGAGAAGAAAATTTAATTATATCTTATCCTCTATGACGTCCATTCATGTAGAGCGACCTTCATTTTTAATTAATTAAAAATAGCATAAAAGTACAAAAAACGCAAAATTTTATTCAAATTGGAAGATATTTTTGAAATAAATTTTGAGTTTTTGAGTTTCAAACTAATAAAAAGCCTAAAGAAAAATTGTATTGCGGTTCTTAATTATTATGAAATCTTTTAAATAAGTTTGAAATTCTTTTTTGAATTCCTCTTTTTGCTTCTTTTCTTTTTGTTTGATTGGAAATGTTTGATTAGAAAGATTTTCTTTTGCGCAAATAAGTTAATTCAAAACAGAGTTCTCTGTTTGCGAGTATTTATTTCTTTTCATCTGATGTCATGCTTTTTTAATCAGTTGAATGATTAAACACGAAACTAAGCTTATGTACGAATGACTGGAATCATCAACAATAGCGCTAATGTCTATAAATGATCTTTATGGTCACCATTCAAAAGTACTACAGTTAAAGTTAAAGCCTTACAAGTCTTATATTTAGAAAAGTCAAGCAGAAACTGTTATGTTTTGCCCCAATATATGGCTTCAAATACAGTCAGAACTTATTTTCTAGAAAAATGTTTGTTGTTAAGCCTCTTCAAAATAGACTTCAATTTCTGTTATCAAGAGATTATATTTGATGTAAAACTTTGAATTCATTCCATTGAACACAACCATTAAAATGTAGTGATATGTTAAGTATCAAATGATTTGATTTTTTAACTGTTAATAAAAGCTCGACTGTAGAAAAGCACTAATATATTTTTCCTGTGCAGTCGTACACACAATACTAGTCATTGTTATCCATCCCAATGAACTATTTGTGGGTTGAGTGGAGAATGTTTTGCCAGAGACTGTATAGAGAGGAACTTAACGATTAAACGAGAGTATGATTCATCTTTTGATGCTTAAAACTCTAATGTTAACAGTGAACTGTTCAGCATTACAGGCGTTATGCAATCGATGTTCATTATCGAGAGTGTAGTTTTGGTTGGGAGTTGAATAGTAGAGACTTAGAGCTGCTTTTTCTCGCTTTATGATAAAGTGGGTGGAAAGCAGGCCATTCATTAATACGTATATGTATATGTATATCTCTATGCACTCCAAATGGTTGGTGAGAAATCGCCAATCGATAAGACCAAGTGTCACAATGAATTTTTAATTGAGAGAAATTTTGCACTATTTCCGAAAATAGGCTTTAAATGCATTATTATTTCGCGTGTTTTGATATAAATAATGCAAAAATGCGTTTCAATATTAGTTATTAATATCTATATCTAAGTCAAGTTCATAAGGATCTCCTTTACAAAAATGCTTGTGATATTGATTTGATCATAGATTAGGCATATTTGACAAAATTTATTCATTATATTCATGAAAATATTCGTGACAATGAAATGTTAAGACTGTGTTTCAAATAAAAAAGATAATAAACACCAAATTTGAATTTTGAATAATTTATTGATTATCTCATAAATATTTGATTCTGAAGCATACATTAAATTCACGATCTGATAAAAAAATGTTATTTCTATTTTTATATCTTAGTCAAAACCAATGAGTTTTTGAAATTATTTGTTCGTCTAAATGGAGGCTACCATAAAACGTATGACAAATCGCCTCAAAACATGATTTTAGATATGCTTTAACAGCAAAAATCGAGAAAAAAAAACTTTTCAAATAGCATACTGTCAAATAAAGGGGTTGCAGTTTATATTTATGTTCAGTAATACGGATATTAAGTCATTAATTCAATATATTTAAAAGAGTCAATTTATCCTTTAGAAGACTTGGATTGTATCTTAAATTTCCAAAAATAGTTGTGGATTACTATAAAAATATATTATTATTATGAAAATAAGGTCTTCGACAGCATTTAAGATAAATTCTTATATTGTTAACTAGTTATGATTGTCTTTGAAAATGGGAGCACTCGATAATACGAGTTAATCAACACTCAAAATTTGACACATTTCCTAATCCGGAAAATTGAATATAAAGCAGAATAATCCTGATTGAAGAGTTCTCTTAAATAATTTAATTTAATTGATGTCTTTTTAATACATATATTATATTATAATTATTTATGTCGCGCCTAAAACTGTTTTTTTGTAATACAAATCATTTGATTTCCAGTTTTTAAAATCGTGAATAACTTCATTGGAAATAATATAAAGAGTTATTAATCAAATAGAAATTGATTAAATTCGTGGATGGTTTGCAAAATAGCATTATTAGAATCAAGTCTTTGAATTAGGACAGAAATAGTTAGGATAAAAAACTGAAATTTATCCAAAAATTGGAACTAAATTAGAAGAAATATAACCCATAAAAAAAATTAAATTTTAATCGAGACGCTGAACCCCTTCAAAGAGGACAAGCTTCTGATTTTATGATTTGCAATCTTAATCATCGAGACATGAAATAAAAAAAATTTCTAGAAAAAAGACCGGACGTCGAAATTATCCATAATTTTTTATAAGAAAAATGATAATAAAAAAATGACATCTTTTTGGTGTTTGACGAAACTTTTTATTTTTGGTTGAGAATCGGCGGACGTTGCAGTCGAGTCGTTTTGATATCTAACAATCATCTTCGCGTTAGTGAGTTTTGACACCCAAGCTATTCATTGGTGCATTCAATAGTTGATGAAAATGGTTGGACTTATTTAAGAAAAAATATCATATTTTTGTTACACTATCTTTGTCTGTATGAACTTGTGTTTAAAATGTAATGAGAAATTCATAAGAGAAAATATTTTCGCTCAGATAATCATAACTGGAAAATGTATATCTCACCCAAATATAAAAGAGAATGAGAAAGTACTGCACCCATGAATGAAAACCATGGGTTTTCTCTACAGTGGTTCGTATTTTTCGATATCGCAAGAGAAGCCAACCGTCTATGAGAAACGACTATAACTCTGTATAGCTCTGTATAACTCTCTATAACTCTCTCGAATTATTCCAATATATTTTACTACTTATATAACAAATATTACGAGATTTGTGAAGCGATGAGTCAAACAATAATAATTCTATATTCTTTGTCTGAGTCTTTATTTTTGGGAAACTACAAATCTTTTTCTCAATGACTATTCTTTTTAACAGTTGTATCTCATTAAGAAAGTTACGAAACATGAAAAGAAAAGCAATAAAAGTTAGGAATTTTATGCACCATAAATGCATTAGTTAGTAATTAAATTCAATGCCATTACATATTTTTCATTTTATTTTTATTCATGAGAACTATCTTCCAATTTATTATTTAAAAAAAATTTCTATTTTCTCTCAATTAAGCCTAACTCAAGTTCAGTGAATTTGTGTCCTTCAAAGACATTTTCTCAATCAGTAGCTCTAATATGATCGTCAATGCTTCAAAAGTTTGACATAACCCACGCTCCAGTGGAGACCACACTAAGTCAAGTGCTCAAAAATAGACAGTTTCAACAAAGATTTAATGTATTGGTTCGTTGTGACGGAACCTTATTATTCATTTGAAAAGTTCATTATATTTGATTTTACCGCAAAAATTATAAAAAATGATTCATTAGGTATGAACTTTTTAGAACATGAGAAAAACAAGCTCTAGATATTATATTTTAAAATAGTAATAATTCAATCCTACGCCTCTTAACACTCTAGTCTTTAGCTCTTCATCAACACCTGAACAGTAGTCGCAATTGCTTAATATGCCTAAAGCTCTGATTACATCCAATTTCAAAAATTCGTAACTTAATGTCATTCAGCGCTTGGAGACAATTGAATACAACTCAGAAATGAGGACAACAAAAATTCTAAAACCCATCTGGACTTTAATGGCAGCCAAATTATCAATGATTTACGATTTATGTTTCGAATCATTTTGCAACCAGAAAACTATCTCAGGGGACCTTCACGTCTGAATGAGTGCATGTTTTTCGATGTGATGAGGGATAGGATGAAATGTGAAACAAGTGGAAATGTTCCCATCATTAATACCATAAGTTATATATAATTTTTGATAGTGACATATATAATAATGCTTCAATGAATGTGAAGGAGTTTTTCTTAAGTTTAGTTATCTGTAGTCCATACCTTTTGTATTTATTTTTCTGTGCCTTTTATCTGTAATTTCTTTGTATTCAAAAGATCGGACATTAGCATTACTGAATACAAGGCCTGGATTTTTGTCCCTTGTTTTCAGGCACTAACGTATCATTACTTTGCAATTTTTTTTTGCACACTTTCTTAGATTTTCAGTTAGTATACAAATTGCATTTTATTTTATTCACACACATAGAATATGGGATTTTTTTCATAAGCATATTTTTTTCTTCAAAAAATTCTTAAGACTTAAGTGTTTATAAGATATTAAGTGCGAAATTAAAAGTAAATAAATACGAAGTTTAAAAAAATAAAGTTAAATAAATATCCTGTGAAAACAGAGTAACCAAAATGAGAATAGTGTTAACTAAAAATGGAAGTAAACATTAAAAGTTGTCTATTCATTATATCGACCATTTGGTATAGTTATGGTATATCCCGAGTTACCCTCAGCCCCACTACAGGCAAATCTATTCAAAGTCATCGATGCCTGACGTTGTCGTCAATATTCTTAGAGGGACTTTATAGTAAAGCGAAGGGACTGATGGACTCACATTTGGACACTCGCAGCACCGTTTTATGCCTACATTGCTTCCTCACTAAATTAATTCAAGTGTGAACAACTCACTAACAATAGCACATTATTAAGAAGCTCTCATAGGTTCACTTTAAAAGGAAGGAACCCTACTGTCACTCTATGACCCATTCTTAGGACAATCAATGATATGAATATATTGAATGCAAGAATCACACTAAACGAGTATCGCTTCAATGAACTCACTTCGAAGGACATCGTTTAAAACTGACGAAGAGTTAACAATTTAAAAGACTCTCCTATTTTAAGTAAAATAAACTTTTGATTTGTTAGGAACTAAAATACCAAAGCATTGCTCTATCAATGGACTCGCGGTACATAAAAGTTTTATTCAAAAAATAGTTTCAAAGAAAAATATCACTTGAATACCACTTGACGCCTAAATAGCGTAAGTAATACTAGAATTCATTCAAACTCAAGTTTGTTTCTTAAGACTTCAGTTAATAAAATTTTTGTATTTATCCTAAAATGACGAGAAGACCTGAATTAAAATTAGTTCAAATCATGAAAAAAAAGTTCTTTAAGAAGTAAATTCTTTTTTAAATTAGTTTAAAATGAGGTAAATATTTCTTAGTAGCACAAAAGTAATTCAGTTATAAAAAAATAAGCCATCTATTCAAAAGCTGCGCCCAAACTCTGCTAAACATCTGTTATTAGAAGCAAAAGATTCAAAAGAGTCTGAGATATTGATCACTTTAAAAACCGTATTTTTAATTCAAATGTATTTCTTAAGCAATAATTAATGATAAAGCGGTTTAAGTGGTAAATCGAAAAAAGGAAAATTTAAAATCAATTGCAAGTTAAAGTTTAGTTAAGTTAAAGTTTATATTTTCCAATTCAATCACCAAAATATATAGCCTCTAAATCTTAAACGTCAAAACAAAATTTTTCAATCGTTTTCAATCGCCAACTAATTTAAATTATTTAAAGGTAGGCGTAGTTCAGTTGTAATCTCTTACTGCCACTGGAAAATAAGTAGTCTCTGGAAGTAGTCTTTGGTTTAAGAATAATCAGTGCTTTCTCTCATCATTAACTTAAGCATAATTTGAGTTAAGTCAGTAATTCTTAAATTTAAAAACAAGTACCACTAACTTATCTAAATGTATACACACCCCAAATATCCAAACTTGGCTAAAGAACTTAAACAATATTTGAAGAGTGGCAATAAGTTTTGAGCAATAGGACCATCAAAGTTAAAGCAATCTTTCAAAAATCGGCATTCAGTGAACGCTATTTTTTGCTAACAAAAGCCACTTTTCCAGTTCTCAGCATTTGTTACGCCGCATCGACTCAGATAAGCATTGATCATCATTTTGAGACTACGGACAGTTAAACAAGTAGTTATATAAGAGTAGGGGAGACCCTAAGGCATCATTTGAATCGATATTTTTTTGGAAATGCACTGTTTTTACTTTTTTTTAGTTTATTATATGCTTTAAAATCATTTTGGGAGCGCTTTGCATGTGTTGTATTCACTCACCAGAAGATGATTAAGCTTTGAATAGAAAACAAAAAATAATAGAGAAACCTATTTCGCCTAAAACAGAATCTAAATATTCTTCAATTAAAAGCTCAACTCTCAAGTGATTCATCAGAAGCTAAATGAAAAGAATATTTAACAAAAAAGATGCCCGAAATTTATTATAATGAGAAAATAATTAATAAGAGAAAGTTTTAATATCAAACTTTATTAAAGGCACGATTCAAATACTTTTCCCGCCTCTCGACAAAAAACTTTTTCATTGCCTTAATTGAAGATTCCTGAAGCAGTCCTCTTATTATGATTGAACTTATTTAAAATACATTATCAAATACATACATATCAAAAGATAAAACCGAAAAAATTATTGGTATCAACAAAACAATCCCTTAAGGGTTGATATTCATCATGAATAAGATATTCAATTCAACTGGTGATACATTAAATATTAAAGACAACAAATAATACTTTTTTTTATGTTTTTTAAAACTAATACGTGAACTGAAAAAAGTTTTAAAAAACAATATTGAAAGGCACGCGCATTATATCAATGAATATTATATGCTTTCACGTTAAGAGTAACAAATGTTTTATTGTACAGAAATATGAATACTTTCATAAATTTCATTTTCTTTATGGCCGATACAGTGAATTCTCAGAAAAGGAGCAGTAAAAAAAAAGAATAAAAAATAATTATGTATTGTTTTATCGCACTTTAGAAAACTTATGATAATTATACTGCGCTATAGCATATAAATAAAGGCACGAAATTTTAAAAACGAAAAATAATAAAAAATAGTAAGTTTGTTAGATGTCAAGTGATAGCGCAAAGCAAGTCTTACATGTGTGTTAAGGTCTACCTTAATGTAATCTAATGCAAAAATAAGAAAGTATGGGCTTTACGCTTGTTATCTTTTGACATTAACATCTAAAGAAAATGAAGAAACGCTAACAGAAAATAACAAAATATACAGAAGCGGGTCAGAGAATGGGGAGAATTGGAATCGCATGTTGTATCTCATGTGATACAAAGCATACTTGTGTAATATTAGACGATATGAACAGAAAAGAGAAAAGGAGGCGAAAATTGGAGAAACGGCAACATAATGGGGATGGAGGAGTCACGATACACGAGAAAAGAAATGAGAAGCCAACTCATAACAAGACCATACAAAACAAAGTCTATGAGCTTTCATGACTTCAATTTTCGGTTTAAGTTTTTTTTTCTTCTTCTTTCTTCTGCTTTTATCGCACATGAATACATGCGTTACACACACTGTGAAATTATAAAGTGAGACCACTTTTGCAACCATTTAGTTAGTTTGTTGTAAAATAATGTCCGTTAACTCATCTTCAACAAAGAAGTAGTTACTCAAACATTTTCCCTAAACAATAGTGTAATGGATTTGTGTTTTTGTTCAATTTTAAAAATTATTGTAATAAAAAACAGTCGAAAAAATTCCAGAGAGAAGAAAGTAATAACAGTTATAATTTAGAAGTTTTATGATTCTAAGAAAAAGAAGAAGAATTTTTATTAAATAAGTTAACTTTAAGAGAAAGGTTAAAGCAGTAAAATAGATATCAAAATCTATTTCAAAAGAGAAGAAGAAGA
>JAQIWZ010001370.1:0-12207 GCA_034697245.1 Malaconothrus monodactylus
GTTTTCTATTATGCTCTCAACTTTGAATACTATAGACGAGATAATGCTATCTTTTTAAGGAAATAGAATGAACTCAAATGAAACTCAATGGAAGTATGCCATGAATAGAGCAGATATAAAGCTATGCTCATCTCATCTCAAATTTATGATTTGGAAATTTTTAAAACTATTCAAATTTAAAAACTAATTTACATATAGTTTGTGGCAATATGTAAGTTGAAAACTGCAAAGTGTTTCTAGAATTTATATACGAAGAAACCTATTCTCCGTGCTCTTAAACAAACTAAACTATCATCACAAAAACCTTTTTAAGATTGTAGACAATCTTGATTTTCATCACCAAATATTTACTTATTTTTTGAAAATTCAATCAACATTAATATCAAATACAAATAAAATATATTTACTCTTTGATAATTGAAATTTTGAGTGTATTTCGTTTAATTTAATGTTCGATATGCTCTTGAATGAGCTTCGAATTTCTGTATACAAGCTCAAGACGTTTCGACCATCATTAATTATTTATTTAAAGATGATTTTGAAATTCAAGACAATTTTTTATGAAAGAAAATGAAAAAAGTTGAAAAAGTTACTTAAATGCAAAACATTTCAAATTTGTTAAACTATTGAAAAACAGTTGTTTATAGTTGAAAAAGCATGTTTTTTTGTTCATCTAAAATAAGTCTTCTTCTACGTAATATTATATGAACATTATTGTTATGTTCATTCGATGTAAACTGACTCTTTAGATTAAGATATACAGCGTATGGGCGATATTTATAATGTAAAAAAGACGATTTTCTCAAATCATAGAATTTTTTGTTTTTATTTTAAAATCTTTTGTTAAAGATGAAAAAAAAATTCTAGAGAACTTATAATCCAAGAAATGTTAAAATTATATTTGAGTTTCAAATCTGTACATAAAACTTGTTATTAACAAGTATTTTGTTTCATAAAAAGCATGAACTCAAGTCAATATAGATTTTAGAAATTCTTAATAAATTTGATTTTTTTTCTGTAAAAATTCAAAAGTTCTTAAAAAGTTATTTGCTATAAGTTATTCTTTGTATTTTTTTCTCCGACTTCTTCAAAACTTTTATTTTCTAAACAAATCAAGAAATATAAATCTAATCGTATTCATCACAAAATTCAGCGCAGCTTTAATTCAAATAATTATTTTCGATTATTGAAATGTTTATAGGAGATGGTTGTTGATCTGTTGAATACCTGCTGATTATAGAGTTTTATAGATTCTCACGAGCGTCTCATTGAGCTTTACATTAATGATGGTCTCTCACATCCTTCAGTTGATTGAATGACATAAAGAGTTTCATCAAGTCTTCAGTAGTTATGAAACCTAAAAATAGTTTATTAGTGATACTCCGAGGCATGGCTTTGAGCTTAAGTAATGTTCATATATCTAGTTCATTAACTGAAGTTCAATCAATCTCAAAGAGAAATACAATATTCATAGAAACACATTTCTAAAGGTGCAGAAACTTGATTAAGATTTTTTCTATTCCGATGCTTTTCTTATGCTTTTGTGATTTCTGTAATCCGATAACAAATAACACTTATTGTTATGCTATTATTCCAATATTTGGTTTAAATGACATATGAATCCAGTAAATGTGTCTCTTGTTATTGGTGTTCATTAATCACAGATAATAGTAATCCAAACTGTCGTTTCGAAAGAAGAGTAAGTCTTTGAAAAAAAGTTTTGGTGCATTAGAAACAAATGCATGACTGAAGCAAAACTTGAATTTATAAAAGTAATATCACGTAACTTCCATTGTGTTCTTATCATAATGAAACAAATAATGAAACTTTTGCTCAATGATGGCTTCACTCGCGGGAATTCTAGATTTTCTTTTGTTTAATGTCTACGTTAGTATCTAAGTCTTATATAATTCCTTTGGTGAGCTCTAAAGGCTTAATCTCTAAAACTTACAAAAGTTTGTGCATTATTGAATTTTCTTTTTTATTCAGTTTTTTTGTATTAATCCAGTTATGGATAGGTTTAGCAAAAATATCTCTTTATTCTTTTTTTGATGTTAATATGCGGTAAAACTTTGTCTTCATATCACTTAATTATGAGATTCATTTAAGAATGTTTTCATAAAGAATAAGATTAATTATTTTGCATTTCAAAAATTTTCTAAAAATTCAAATGCTATTATTCTATTGAATTTCATTTGCAGCGATGAAGACTTATTTATATTCATTTGTGTTTTTTCTACAACTGATAAATTAAATAGAAAAAAGGAATCAACTAAAATATTAATGCATCGAATCTACATTTATATTGAATTAAATTTACAAAAACTATTAGTATTCAGTAGTAAAGAGCTTAAGAATTAATGAAAGCTTCATTTCCTCACATGATTTACAATCGAAAATATTACTTTCATCTTTATTTGCAAAATAAGTTATGTTTAAAACCTTGAGAATTCCATTAGTTTAAATTAAGGTACTTTTCAAAGCTTCATTAAATGATTAATTCTCTTCTCCACAAATTATCAAAACCAAAATATTGAAGTAATGTATGAAAATCATAATCTTATGCTGTATTATATACAGTGTGTCCCATAAGTCCGTGCCCTAAGTAAAAATTTTTCATTATTAAAAGCACGTGCTTTACCTTAAATGCAAATTAGAGACAGACACATTCCATTCCTATTTCTTAATGACATGTCACAAAGAACTTGGAAAGAATCAAGATTTGTGTTAAAATGATGGCACACATTCGACTCTTTTAAATAATTACCTTAACTGAACTTCAAAACTTGTTTAAAAAATACAATACTTGTTGTGTATTAATAAATAATTTTTGTATATTATCTCTCTCTCTCTCTCTCTCTCTCTCTCTCTCTCTCTCTAAAAGACATTTAATAAACTTCATTTATCTCGTGCAATAATGAGGAAATTTTTACTTAGGATACGGACTTGTGGAACACACTATATATAGTTATGATTAATTATATTAAGCGTCATGAAAGTGATCTTTTTTTGATATTATGCGTTATATCGAGTTTAATCTCTGAAAATAATATTCTACATAAAGTTTGGGTTCATTATTTAAAATGACAGTATAAACAAAAATCTAAACTTTGTAAGACTTTTACGATTTGAGTTTCTGTTTGAATCCAAAACTTAATTTTCTTCTGATTCGAAATTTGACTCTTGACTAATTCTACCAAAAGTTTATTGATTTTGTCGTTTACAAGTAAGAAAGAGACAAATTATAGCTAATCGATACATAAACTTTGTTTTCGATAATTACAATTATGATGTGAGGATTTGTTACATAATTCTCTAACGAAAGCTATTATTTTCCTTACGGTATTTTCATAATTATCTTTTATGGAAACGGTCATAAAATATTATCGAAAAATTTTATGCTCTTGCAGTTCTTCCGAAAATATGGTTCTTCTGCTATTTGCACGACCTGTGGCTAATTTATTGCAATTTTTATTTCTGTTGAGTAATACTGAAAATTCTTTTATCACGAAAACAATTCATAAGTTTTACTATTAGTCTAATATAGTGCTTATTTAATGTTAAAACTATATGAAATATGTTAAACATATGTTACCACTAACAGTTACTAATTTAATATCTTTAATAAGTTGAGTATTAAATGTAACAAAAGTAAATTTTCATTTCATTCTATACTTGAATATCGCGAAAGTATATATTATATAAATATCGTATTTTTCCTTTCATTCCAATGTTATATTGCAAACTCATTTATGAGAAAGAATAGCCACAAAATCAATAAAATAGCTAAATCTGACTTATCGCTCAACTTCTAAAAATATAAATCTGTTCCTCTCATTCAAATTCTTCAATACTTTATATTATAATAATAATATATTATTACTTTTCTATTGGCAGAAAATTAGAGCTTTAGACTACAGTATCTCAACTGAAATGAATTCGATTAAAAATGGATTAGATCTAAAACAATAAATCTAAAGCAATACTTATAATCTAATAACTATAAAGTATGATTTTAGAAATATTATTTTGTAAAAATATTTTAATGTATACATAAATATTAAATTGAAATTCTCTTTTTGTACGTCAATTTCAAGAAAAAACGAGCAAATTTGAGACTTTAGAGCTCAGAAAAACTCACTGTCATAATAATAGGATTCAGTTAAAAAAGTTAATGCGATTTGATATACGGTAGCAGTAGTTTAGATCATCTGCTTATGATGAGAAATTCGTACCAAATAATACAATCTTAATACTTGTGTGAATGAAAAAAATATAAACCCATTATCTGACAATTTCTATAATCGTTTTTTCATTAAAACTGTTTTACCATTGATTATAAGAGAATGCAATATGTTTTCGAGTATTATAAGACAAACTGTTGTACTTTAGAGATTAGTATCGAATTAGAGGTTTAAGAGATTTGAAGGGAATTTCGAAATAAATTCTATGTCCATTTTGAATACAAAATCTTCAGTATTCTTGATGCAACACGAAAAATAACTACAAGTCGATTAATTATTTTTTGATTAAGCTTTAGATTTAAGAGTAAGACAAAAAGTGTTATCTCACTATTATTTACAATCGATTCAATTGAGAAACTCAATAAAAATATTTGAATCCAAGTTTTACGCAACTAATAGAATATCCCTTTATCTCAGTCTCTGTTTTAATTCTTGAAGCATTGCATTAGCGCTAATCCTATTTGTTTGAAATATCCAATAGAATTACAATAGACGATGATTTTTCTAATTAGTTTCCGCTCGAATAAAACTCGCTATAAAATAGTAATAGTAGAAATAAATTAGATAAATAAAGATTACCTCAAACTTTATCGACTTTACTTTTCATGTATAAACTAATCCTTCTTTACGAATTATACCATTAACTAAAATGTGAAATATATTTTCTGATAAAATAATGTAAGAGCTATTATACAGTTTAATATTATATAATCAAACATTGCTTTAATGTTCAAAAAGTACTCTAATCTGTTTCAAGAGAACATTAAATTACTTTCTAA
This sequence comes from Malaconothrus monodactylus, assembly GCA_034697245.1. Lineage (NCBI taxonomy): Eukaryota > Metazoa > Arthropoda > Arachnida > Sarcoptiformes > Malaconothridae > Malaconothrus > Malaconothrus monodactylus. Next base: position 5,024 of record JAQIWZ010001370.1, read on the forward strand.
TACTTACTTGTATTTTGAGGTAAAGGTATTTCAAAAATGTTTTTAGAATTATTTATATTCAATTGAATATATTATTCATTCAAAATGATATATCGCACACATATTTTACATATAAAAAATTCATAAATCGATAAACGAATGTGGGCTTTGCATTACATTCACAAAATTGTAGGGAAATTATTGCGTAACAGATTCGTAAAAATAAACAATACACTTTATTTTTAGCATTGTATCACTATATGGATCAAGTTTTTATATAACAGGCATAATATTGTGATCGATTTTCACTTTAATATTAGATTTGAAGCTATTTTCTGGTTTGAAACTATAGTGACTCTTACTATAATTTGAAGTCAATTTGTGATAATTGTATTCACTGTCAGTTTATTCTTTCATTTGAATAGTTTTCAGAAGTTTTATTCAGGTATATAATAAATAATGTAAACATCGATTAATAACTACTATTGTTTGTTCAAATAGAGAATAACTTCATTATTCGAAGACTTTGATAACTCGATTTTCTAGTGCTTCGTTTCCTAACTTAATTCTCAAAAGTTCTGTTGATTGAAACAAGTTTTAATGTTATTCTCTTAAAGGAAGCCAAACTCTTCAACTTCTCCGGTAATGTTACTTAACTGCAAGACCCAAATGTGTTCCTTTCATCGTTTTGATATGTCTCATGTTTATTCAATAAATATCATTCACTGAGCGATAACTAGGGATTATTCTGCTTCATATTTAATCATCGTATGAAACAAAGTCTTATAGTCCAAAATGAACTGTGTTTTAAGCATAAAATGTTTGAATAATTAACTGACGAGGAATTTTTGTTTAAATAAGAATTTATAAATTATTGAATAAGAGTTTAACTTTGTTTTCGGTTTCTAAATATAAACAAATTCACTATTGTATTTGTGGGCAATTGTTTATAACTACAATAATTTTTAATATTATCATTGTTTTAACTCAAGTCATTTATCAAAGTCAAGACAAACGACCTATAAATTCAAATATCTTTGTATAGAATCATAAATGAATTCCAACAAATATCTATATTATTGTTGAATTTTCTTTCAAAACAGAATATAAGAGAACAGAAAGAGAAACAGAATATTTTAGAGAACCCGAATGAAAGAATGTGAGAACTAGAGGAAGACCAATATTATCGAATAGAAAAAGTTATAAAAGTCAAATGTTTGCTGCAATAGCTCTTAGCTCAAGGCTAGTCTCAGTCTTTTAGTTAACTCTTGATGTTTGCATCGGACGTGTTTTGAATCACACAAATGTCAACTGGAGGGCAAACACACGAAGAATACTATAAACGCAATATTACTGTTTTCTGAGTTCTCTTCTCTTTTCAAAAGTTGATTTCGAGTGTTTGATTGTAGTCCAGTCTATAAAAAATTGCTTTGAACTTTTTTCACGAGTTTCAAATTTTTGATGATTTGATTCAGAGTAAAAGTTTCAAAGCGAATATAATTTGGACAAACTTTAAACCTTTGATGCTAAAGTACATTTCAATAGTTATGAGTTTACATAACACAACTTCAAATAAATTTCAAATCTGCTCAGACTCTCCTGACATAAAACTCAAACAAAAATTTATACATTATTCTAGAAAATTGCTTTTCTCTGCGTTTTGAAATAGAGTTGAATTGTATGAATAAAAATCCTTAGGAATAAAAAAGAAGTCTAAAAAAGAAGTCTAATGGTGAAAGATTTGTCCACTAGGATATAAAACGAACGCTAAAGTTTCAAAATGATCCCAAGGACGACAGCGCCCTACAAATCATACTTTATTCACATCAATAACATTTAAAATACATTTCGGATTTAGTGAGATATAGACTACAAATTTATATAAATGCTTTGCAGTACATGGATTAAGAATAGAATCAAATTTTCTGTCAGATAGAAGTCATACTACAGTATTTTATAAAAATATAATGTTTATCTCAGAATTCAGTAACTGTTACAAAATTATCTGACTAATAATATTTACGAGAATTTATTTCATTTAGTGAATTTTAATCGCGTTTTCTTCATTTTAAATTAATATCAAATGAATTAGAATATGACGAATAATTTTAGTCAATCAGAAACTCTATCTCTAGAATATTATAACACAAAAGTCATAAATATTTTCTCATCAAATTCGAGAAAATTTCTGGAGACAAGTTTGGGTTTCTAAAAATCTTTTCCAAAGAATCGGAAATTATTCACTTTTCGAGATAAATTTGGGAATTTTTCTTCCAAATTCCTGTCAAAAATTTTTTAAAAATTAACTTAAATCACTTTTAATACAATAGAATTATTTATATTTCGGAGTAAGGGATTATCAAAAAACTAATGATTGGAAATTCCTTTTGAAAAATTAAATATTAAAAATTGAAATTTTTTAAAACTTTTATGAAAAGCATGAAATTAAAAACAATGTTGATTTTTAATTAAGCGTTTGTTTAAAAAGGTTTGTTGATATACCTCTCAATAAACTACTTTAAAATGCTGTTGAAAGAATTTCTGGACCCCGAGAAGGGCAGAGAAAGCACATACCAGAAGACCAAAGCCCTATTGAAATCTCTTATTTCAGCCTTATTTAGCTCTTGCGGTCTATTGTGTGGTTGAAGCAAATGTTTGTAAAATTAAATGAATCGATGAACAGAATTTGCATATAAAATAGTACAATAAAGTTTTAGCTGAGTCTTAAATTGAGTTTTCTTCTGAATTCTAAGAGCTTTTATTACTTTTTTTCTAAAACAAAACTAATATCCAATACTTTATACTTATGAAAAATACTCATTCAAATTATTCATAGACATGAAATGTTATATTTTTATCTCAACTATTTTTCGAAATGAGTTTCAATCATTGAAACAAAGTCTTGAAGCAAGTCTTGAAACGGTTTTTTTAATAATAAAAAACTTTGGTGTTTATGTACTTCAATTAAATTTTTATTATGGCTTAAATTGAAAACAATGAGATTAACGAGTATTTAAGATATTAAGACAAAAATCGCGTTATATACTTAAAGTTAACAAAAAAAAGTGAATGAAATAGAATAAATTAGACTTTGGTTTAAGCAAATGAAGGTGTATGTTAGAAATAAGTATGAGAACCGCACATACACACTGAGACTAACGCATATAAAGTTGATGTTCGCACAGACTCTGGCACTTTTCCACTCGTAACTTTAAATCGATTGAAATAGTACGTGTGTTCATAGTATGTTACCATAGAACGTTATAGTTATAGTTGTCTTGTGTAAGGCTAGCAATGAAACACACGTTGCAATAGTCTTATGTGTACCACAGCTGCAAATGTGCACATTAATGGCTTTTACAAGTCTTTGTGATCACCTGTATTTTAGAAGCAAGTAAAGCTTCGTTTAGTTTTACTTTATTCTTTTGCGTGGTATTTGTGACCGCAATCACAATCATAATCAAAATCATGCAAAATTGTAATCACAAGTGACTCAAACAATCGCTTAATGTGTATTAACGCTTACTTGTAATATGCATTTAGTGATCTATACTTAAGTGAACTGTTAATGTTGTTGTCAAAAGTATCTAATATTTGTGATATATTATTTGGTAAATCTATTTCTATTACTGGATTATTAAATTCATTATTTAGATTTAGATTATTTACTAAACTATTCATTTAAAAAATGATCCAACTTTTCAAAAAAGTTTTTTTTTGTAAAAAATTAGTTTATAGTATTTTTTCTCTTGCACTCGTCTATCAATTTGATTAGTTTGAGACTTGAGTTTTGCCAATTGTTTCAATGCTTATTCTCTTAAGTTAATAGTTTGTTCGTTTATATGATTCGAAGATTTTATAAATGAGCAAAAATACTGTTCTTCAATAAATACGCATAAATTTTGATTCATTATTGACCCTATGATTACATTAATTAAAGAATGAGTCCAATGAGTCCAATGTATTCTACTATTAAATTCATTGGGTGTGCCATATGTTCATATATCATGTTTAACATTATTTAATGGAAAAAAATATTGTTTTAAAAGATTAAAAGCTTTATTTTTTGTTACGCTTATAAAGCTTTTAATTTATTATTATTATTATTATTTTTCATTTGCAGAACTATTCCAACAAAAGTGTTGTGTAATTCGTTCGATAAAAATTTAATATATGCATTATGTTATTGGAATATTCTGGTTATTATTATTATTATTATTATTATTGTTATTTATTTTATTGCCATTAATAAAAAAGTTGGTGAATCGGTTCGTAATGTACGCGCAAACGTTTAATAGATCTGTGGCTGATTTGGATAATCGGGTAATACTAAACGTGGGAGGAATAAGATTTGAGACATATAAGAATACATTGAGAAAAATTCCTGCCACGCGTCTCTCCAGATTGACAGAAGCACTGGCCAATTATGATCCCATACTCAATGAATATTTCTTTGATCGACATCCAGGTGTTTTTGCACAAATACTTAATTATTATCGAACCGGAAAACTTCATTATCCAACTAATGTTTGTGGCCCTCTATTTGAAGAAGAACTCGAATTCTGGGGACTCGATGCCAATCAAGTAAGAAACTTAATGAACTCACATTTTTTAATAGTAATCAAAGCTAAAAGCGATTTTGATGACACTCTTTTTAATAAACGTCATTTTAATTAGTTTAAGTCATTCCTTAAAACTCATGCAATTAAGCCATTGTTTGCTCATTATTAATTCAAAATAATTGATAAATTGCTTATATAACTGATTTCATACTTAGAATGCTTCTTATATTTTTGTGTAAATATGAAACCGTTACTGACTTTTTTAGTTTATTAATAAAAATGCTACGAAAAATAAATTATAGCCATTAATTTGCATTAAAACAGGTTTAGAACAGGAGGAAATAGTACTCACGCAAAGCATTTACTTCATAATAAATGTTTCGTAAGCATTACAGGCAAAAGTCATTGAATTAAATTTTGCGTAATTTAATTTAAGGAAGAGCTTCAACGAGTTTATGTTGTTATTTAATCATTTAAAAGTTAGTAGAACTCTAATTTAAAATAATATTCAACTTATATTCATGTTTACTATAACACTGCATTTAGGTTCAGACTTTTTTTTCAAAATATTTTAAGAATCGATCGCATGAGTTGAAAAGAGACTTAAATTAATAAAAGAATAGTTTTTCTTTTACAAAACTCAAGATCTCTTAAATTCAACATTTGCTCTTTTCTTCGTTATCAAAAGTCATTTTATATTCTTATTCTAAAGGACTCGCTCAATAATAAATTGTAAAATTTTGTCACATTAAATATTTTAATAAGAAAAAAAAGATGATACGTAAAATAGCTTTAAAAAATGATCTTTTATTTTAATTTATTATACAGTACTTAAAGCCAATATACTGCACATGAGTTGATATTCCTAAGCAAAGCAGAAAAGTCTTTTTTGTTGCCTATAAATCGCTTTTTGTTTTATTATTAAAGAGAAATGTTTAGATCCTTTTAATAATTTTATTAGAATGAGTTACGATTGTTTTTATTGCTGATCAGACAGACCAATAAATAACAAGTCAAAAGGAAGCTTTCGTCATGTTTCTCAATCTTTTTATAGTATTTATTTAGTGTATTAATCAATTATAGGTCGAGCCGTGCTGTTGGATGACATATACCTGTCATAGAGATACTCAACAGACACTCGCTATATTGGATACTTTAGATATTGATTCTGATAAATTGACGGGAGAAGAACTCGCCCGAAAATTTGGAATGGAAGACGACTACCTATCGGGCAAAATGTCGTGTTGGCAGAAAATTAAACCAAAAATATGGTTGTTATTTGATGAGCCTTACTCTTCGAATGCTGCAAAGGTTTGATTGTTTGCTTCAGCTTTTGTTACCTATTATTCTATACTGTCTTATATATTATTAATAAAGATTCATTATATAATGAAATGGTGAAACATTTTTTTCATCTTCAAAATGCTCTACTTATTAATGAAATGAAAATTTTATCATACCATCAAATATGAACCCATTTTTTCGCCTAAATAAATACTGGCTCGAGTCGTAATTTTTATTGAATAGAAATCATTATACAGAATAACTTTGAGTTTTGGAAAAGGAATCATTTTACCAGAAATGATCTTTTATTGTTGTTTCATGCATTGAAAGTCAGTTGATTATGACTTTTAATAAGTTTAAATAAATTGTACAGTAAGTCAAGAAACTATTACAGAGAAATGAAATAACAAACAATATCACATCTTTACTGTAACAACATTTAATTTTCGATTTATTTTCAAATTAGATATAATTGAAAAATGATAAAGCCTTTTGTCCCCTAATAAACGTCAACAATAAAATATTTATCTTGAATTACTTAGAGATTTAGTCCTAATCTCAACGTTTTTCAAATGATTTACCCTGTATTCCATTAGTATTAGTGTTTTAATCAGTTAACTTATTAACGAAAGGATTTTCCATTCATTTACTCATGGCTGAACTTAAATGCAAAATATATTCTTGAATTATATACAAAAGTAATTTGATTGAATTTAAGTTCTATTTGTATTATTCTGATTGTTGAAGAGAAGTCATTTAATTTCCTTCAAGTCTGCTATTCTTATGAAAATTTCACTGCAGCACAACTTCAAATATATTTCTTCACTTGACTTTTAATTCCATTCTTTCATAATATATTATAGACGTTAAATTCTCTTTTATCACATCAGAGTTTTTTTAATTAAAATTTAATCCAAGATTTTTTTATGCTATTTCAATTTAGATTTTTTCCATTTATTAAAATTAAGTATATTTTTGTCTTTTGATGAAACAGAAAAACTTTTAAACACTAAGTCCAAAGAGTGATAAACATGATTAATATTTTTGGAGTAATTGAAATGAAGAGATTTTCTTATGATTAAGACATACATGTATAAGCAAACATTAATTTCATTTGTTTATTTTCTTCTTTATGAATGAAGCATTTGTTTGTTCTAAATCAATGTGTAACAAATGCTCAAATAATTGAAACATTTATCGATAATATTCACAATGGAAGAAAATTATTTCAAAATTGACGCAAAACTTGATCGATAAAACTTATTCATTTTGATTAATATGAAAAAATTGAAGCAAATTAATTATTGAACTCATTGATTGAATTCAAAGTTTGGATTTCAAAATTTTGATGCATTTAGA
>JAQIWZ010001371.1:0-12206 GCA_034697245.1 Malaconothrus monodactylus
TTTTGTGAAATTAAATTATTTGATAAGATTTTTATTTTATTAAAATTTTCGAGCGTGAGATACAAGGAATAAAATTTTGAAGGTTTCTCTCCAACTGTCGTGAAAATCATTAGGTTGCGTCCATTAAGTACGTACGCACTGATAGAGGGGAGGGGGTCGGCCAAAAGCGTATGAAATAATAAGGGAATGGGTCTAAAAGAAAAGTACGTACGTTTATAAGCATTTTCAATTGATTAAATACTAGAAATTTTGATCCAAATAAAAAAATTTCCAACAAATATTAAATTGAACGTGACATTTAAACTCGACACCAAATTTTATCATTTATTTATGAAATTTGTTTAAATTAATTTCGGTAATTTTCTTGTTTTTTCGAAGGGGGTCGAACTAGAAAGTATGTACTTATTAAAGTTTATGTGTGAGTGTACGAGTGCTTATTTAGGGGAGGGGTCTGAAAATCGACTTTTTTGCGTACGTACTTAATGGATGCCGCCTTATATATCAAAGCGTATTTCAAATGAAAATTCTAAAGAGTTGTCCTATATTTAGGATTAATAAAAAAGTTTTATTTTGAAAGCGAAAGTTAATTAATTCTCATAAAGTTTTGCAGAACTATTTGATCCATTTTTGATCAGGTTTTTAAACTAGAACTTTGTTCAAGTGTTGAAATAATTATTTAAAACTTTAGAGATAATTTCAAACAGTTATAAAAACTATTTAGAAATTAATTATGCCATGAGATGAAAACAGGCTTTAAGTTGTTGTTTATCCTGTGGTTGGGCTTAAAGGGCGATAACACGTAGAAAATTAATTATTTGCGACCAACTCTCTAGAGTTCAATTTAAAAAATACGTTTAGCTATAGATTGAAATGTTATAGAGTTCAAAATTAAGTTAAGAACTGAAAGTGGTTTCAGATCTTAAACAAAATATGTTCTCATTTTTATTTTTCACGCAAACCTCGTTATTGATCCAGTCTTTGTATCGTTTCAAAGAGAAAAGGTTAGGAAAACAGTTTCTTTTCCAAAAATATTTTAGTAAAAGTTGTTGAAATGCGTTTGTTTTCGAGTTAATAGGTTTTAAGTTCAAAATTATTTATTATTGTATTCCTCATTAGTTATTGAAATGAATGAAAAGGAGATCAATGTTATTATTAAAAGAATAAGAAAAAAGTTTCTCAAAGAATATGAATTGAACCCAGGATTGTATCACGAAATTGATGTGAATAGAGTTTGTAGAGACAACTGGCAAATAGAAAGATTTGTTTTAGATCAAGAAAATGCTGATGAAGACAAAGCCTACGAATCATTGATCAAAACATTGCAATGGAAAAAGTCATTCGGTGTACACGAACGAAATGATCAATACTTTCCTAAAGAATTCTATGAAATTGGAGAATACGAAAAGTGTGGTCGCGATAGAGACGGAAGAATTATTCACTGGGAATGTGGAAGGAATTTGAGAAGAATTACAGATTTGCCGAATTTAGAAAAACAATTTGCAGCTCATATTATGGAGAAAATGGATTCCGAAGGATCCAGAAATGGCTGGACTATGATTACGGACACTTCGGGTTCTGGTTTAGCTAACGTTAGTCTTGAAATGCAAAGATTCAAAATCGATTTATTGCAATACTATCCGCAGAGTATGAGAAGTAACATAGTTATAGACTTGCCCTGGATTTTGAACCCTGTCGTCAAAATTATTATGTCTTTTCTGACCCCCAAATTGAAAGATTGCGTCAAATTTATCAAAAGAGAACAATTGACTGATTTTGTGGACATCGATTGGATTCCTGTTTGTCTTAATGGCAATAGAGTAAAGAGAGTATATCCCGTCGGACTCATTCCTTTGGAACAGTCGACTCATTTAGGTTTAAGTGATAAACAAATTGATAAATTTTATTATACTTTTAAACATATTATCGCAAGAAATAATTGAATAGAACCTCAAGTTTTAAATTAAATATTAAAAGCCTCAACATTTTTGTTTACATTTTATTTTAATCTTAATAATAGTTTAAAGTAAGAAAAATGATAATATTTAATAACTTAGTAGTAAATGATTTTTAATTCTAATCACTGTTAAATTTTTTTAGCTATAATACATGTCGAGAAAAGTTTTACAGTTTATTAAATTACTTTCGAAATCGATAAAAGTTGAACTCTACTCATTTAAAATAATTTTCCTTTATATTTTAATGTAAATCATTCTGTTTTGAATACAGTTAAATTCGTTTATAACTCCCTCGGTAATAACGAAGCACATCGTTTTCATCGATTGCATAAATTTCTTTATGAAATGATCGGTTATAACGAAAACTCGCTTTTAAGGAACGCTTTTGGTCGCACCTGTTCGTTATAAACGGGTTTAACTGTATTAATTTAGGAAAAGATTAAATTGAGGAAAATTTTCTGCTAATATTTTCATAGATTTCTTATCTACACAACAGTACAATAAAAAAGTATCCCTAAAATAATTTTTTTTAATACGAACATTTTTTCCTTACATTTATGGAGCTTTCAAACGGTTACTGTTATAAAGTTTACTATTGAGGAAATATTTAGAGTCACATAAAATTCATGCCATAAATGCGTAAGAAATAGTTCGAAAATTAAATATGAAAAAAATAATCACAAATTAGCAGAAAAATAAAATGCTTTCAAATAAAAGTTTTTTTTATTGAAATCCAACTCATGCGATAGGTTTTAAAATCATTAACAATCGCATTAAACTTGAATTTTATTGTGAAAATTATAGATATATTAAAGTAAAGTCAATATTTTCAGGAAAAAAAGTTTGATTTCAGTTTAGATTTATCTCAAACTTCAAACTAGTTTTCAGAACTTTCACAAAGTTTGATAAGATTTTTATTTATTTATTTTTTTGCTATAACTAAACTTAACTGAAAATGGGCTCTAAAAACATAGTAATTATTGAAAAATTGAGAGAAAAGTTTTTGAATGATTCCAAAGCCAATCCCAAACTATATCATCAAATTGATGTCGAGCGGGTTCGCTCTGAAAATTGGCAAATTGAGAGATTTATTTTGGAAATAGAAGACGAAGACAAGGCATACAAAGCGTTAACCGATTCATTGAAATGGAAGAAATCATTCGGTATTCATGAAAGAAATGATAAATATTTTCCTAAAGAGTTTTTCCTCGTATTGGATCTCGAAATGAGTGGTCACGACAAAGAAGGACGACTTGTTATGTGGAGTTCTGACAGGAATTTCAAGAAAATATCAAACATGAGTCTTATATTTAAACAATTTCTCGCGCATCAAATGGAGAAAATAGATCGTTTGGCAGGAGATAAAGGATGGACTTATGTTTTCAACGCCAGCGCCTCGGGTTTGACTAATTTCGATATGAGTTTAAATAAATTTCGATCTGAAATTAATAATTATTATCCTCTGGGATGGCGACTCAGTTTGACTGTTGATATGCCTCGCGTTATGAACTCTGCTTTTAAGTTAGCTGTCAGTTTCTTGAGTCAAAAAATGCGAGACTCTGTCAAACTTATTAGAAAAGAAGAATTGATACAGTTTTTTGACATCGATGTCATTCCTGTCAGTTTGGGTGGAAATAGAGAGTTTCAAATCCCTAAAACTGGTGATGTCTTTCCTTTGTATCAATTAAAACATTTAGGATTGAATGATAAGGAAATCAATCATTTTTATGATGTTTTTCAAAACGTTTTTGTCAGAGAAATTGATTAAATAAGTAATTAATTAATTTAATTGTTATGAGAAAACTCAAAAGGTTTAGATCCGAGTTTTTTTCAACTACTTCTAAATTATCAGTTTTATTACTCATTGAATCTTTAATCAAACTTCGAATAAAATTTTAATAAATGACATTTTCAACCTCATAAATATCGAAAATTTAAGAAGAAAGCCGGTTTCACATATAATATCCCGATATGAGACAAATTTAAGGAATCATTTTTTTGAAAGCAGTTTTTTTGGCAAATTTAAGTTTTAAAAAATGCGATTAAGTTTTAAATAGAAAAAAGAGACGAAAAAAATTTGAATTCCTGTAATTACGGCATAAAATTATCGCTTTTGACTGGTGCAGCCATTAACTCTTTAAAATCTTTACTTTCAAATTCATTTAATTTATTATCAATTGCTTTATAGCAGAAATATGTGCTTTCGATTGTAAGTCATGAAAATTCTTCATTTTTTGAGTCTCGATCTCGTCTCGCGAGACGAGGCGAGATCTCGTTTTAATGACTAAAGTGTATTAATAACTTGAACTTTTAAATTTGTTGAAACGAATTAAAAGCTGCCCCAGAACTGATATACGTATTTTATTAATGAAGTCAGTTTGAAGTCTATCTAATTATGGTTTGTGTTCGTTTGTCATCAAATATTTGTTATAAAATTTTAGTCATAAAACCCTGAAAGCAAAATCTTGAAACTCAAGAATATATCGAAAATTTATTAAGATACAGTAAACCCCCTCTATCTTGAACATGTAGATAACTAGTTTTTAAAATTAGTTCTATATTATTTCAATAAGTATATTTTTAAAAACCACTTATCTACACGTTCAAGATAAAGAAGTTTAAGTGTATATTTATTAAATATTCACTTCAGTTATTGTATAAATCGCTGATCTTTCGTTTAAAGTACTCAATAATAGTAAAGTTCGTGTAAGAAAATTGGCTATAGGTTTGCAATGATTTTCATTGTTATTCAAATAGGTTTACAATACCCTCTGTATCACAATCTGTATCACTCGTTGCAGTCATTACAGACTCGTTTACTTTTTTGGAAATACGAACGTCGCGAGATTTCGTCAATGATTTAGTTCTTTTCTTTACAACTTTTGAAACTTTTTTTGTTGATGAGTCTTTAGTTGATTTTAACACATTTTGACGTTTCTTCCTTTTAACGCTTCTTTCTTTAACTTTCGCAACTGAGTCTTCACTTTTTTCACTTTTTTTATCCTTTATTTTTTTGTTTTGTTCTTTTTTCAATTTTGCTGCGATGTCGCGAATCTTTTTTAACTGTTCGAGAGATCGGGTAAGTCGCGGAATATTAATACTTGAAGATGAAGACGAAGAATTTGGCAACGATTCAGATGAAGACGAACTGCTGCTCGTAGTCGATGAGTGTAGGCTTTGATCTGATGGAAAACGACGCAAACGTTTGTGCTTTTTCTCAATCTCAATGATCTGCTGTTTAATGAGTCGCTCTCTTTCTAAATCCTTATTATCTTTTGGCGGCGAAAGTGATCGCGAACTTCGAGTTAATCTTCTCGGTTCTGAACTAAGACTAGTTTTTGCTTTATTGGCCGATTTTGTCGATCCTTTCGGACGCCCGGGAGTTCGCGTCACTCCCTTGTTGTCATTCGAAAGTGATTTATTAAACACTTCTTTGTTTTTATCATTTTCTGATAAATTTTTGCGATTCTTTGTTTTAAGTTCAGTAGAATTTAATACCTTTTTTTGGTTACTTCTCGTATTCTTTTTTGATGAATCGCTTTCGAATTCACTGTCAAAATAATAATCAATGAGAGGCACGACTGGTCTGGCTTTTCTTTTTTGAGGTCTAACACCGACTTGACTAGAATTAAAAGGTTTCAATTGTTTTCTATTTACATTTTGCATCAATAATTTTTTTGGATGTGATGGCAAAGTATGAGTGCAAACGCCTGAATCATGTGATCGTAAAACACGTTCAGATATGTTTTTAGATTTAATTTCAGACGATTTTCCTGATTTTTGATTGTATGAATAGTTTCGCAAACTTTGTCGAGTTTGAATTCCTTCTAATTCTTTTCCTTTATTTCGATCTTCTTTATTGTTTTTAAAGTCTTTTCTTTTATTACACTTCACGAGATTGGAAGATATGTTAGACTTTTTTACAATCCTTTGTTGTTTATACTTTTCTTTAAGTTTATTAAAACTTTTGGCTTCCAATTCATCATTAGTTGTCGTCGATTTAGTTGCGATCCTTTTGGAATGAGATTGTTTTAGAATTGGTCCCTGAAGTGGTGCCGAACTTTGATGACTATCAGAACAATTATATTGAGTTCTTTTGTGTTTCGACACATTTAGACACTTGTTTTCGGCTGTCTTTTGGAGATCAGACTTTTTGCTATTAGAGAATTGAAGACTCGCTTTACTGCTCATTGAAGTAGTTTTGCTCAAATTGCTTGAAGCACTTCCTCTTCGGTCAGAATTCCTGAGTCGACAACTAGTGTATAATTCGTCACATGATATCATATCGCTATCAGTTTCCACCTTTTGGTCTTCAACCACTTTTTTGCTACTATTAAGTCGAATAAAATCAAGATTTGGCGGTAAAATAGGAGATCGTCGAAGACATAGAAAAGTGAGAAAGTCTTCAGTTTTAGGTTTTTGATTAGGAAAGAGTTCGACGACATTCTGAGGCGCGACTAAACCTATTTTAATGGGCGTCGAAACGGGACTATTATTATTAGATCCAGAACTTTGCGCAAACTTTCTTTGAGCTGAAACTCTTGCCCTTCGATGTGCTGCCAGTGATAATAGACTGCAATTCGTTTCTGGCATACATTCATTCGATTTTGAATCAATTTGTTGTGAATTATTGTGAGTATTGTTCACCTTTGAGTAAACGCTGTTTCGGTCGACACAATTCCTGTTTTTGGCATTTTGTCCACAATTTGCTGAAGACTTTGATGTGTTTCGTTTCGCTTCTTGGAGTGACGCTAATAAGGCTTTCTTCAGATCTTTCTCTTCGGACCAAACGCTTGTGTTTTCGTTATAGAGATATGTCTTTAATATTAAAGTTAAAAAATGAAATGCATTTAAAAATGAATTTTATTTAAAAATAATTAATTAATTGATACATACGTTGACTCTTTGCGCGGCCCGTCTTTTTGGTCTTTTGTTTGAATTGTTATCATTTGTCTCACTTTCAGGCATTTCAAGAAAAAAATTTAATTTTCAAAACAATCGTTTTATTTGAATTCATGTTTTATTAAAAATTAAAAAAAATATTTATAAAAAATGTAAACTTTGTTTATAAACAAAGTGTTTTCGAACAATAATCACATTATTTTGTTATTCATTCAATTCATTAAAAGACAACATATTATTAATGCTATTAATGTCACGCTTTTATTATAGTATTGAGAGCACAATAGATCGTAAACTAGAGCCCAGACGTCAGTCCGTTTGGGTTGGGATTAGATTCTATTCTAAACCATTGGATGGCATGGAATCGACTCATTTTAAACGTTGCTCGACATATGGGATGCCCTACCAAACAATATGAATAGAGACTTATTATAAAAACTTAAGAGAAAACAAACTTCAAAATTGTCTCAAAGAAATTGAACTCTAGACTCAAATAATATTAAACAATAATATATTGTGATAGCTTTGTATTTCATTCAATTAGTTTACAATTAGTTTACAATTACATAAATATTGAATCGAAAAAATATGTTTTATGTTTATTAATAAGACTTAGTTTTCCAAAACTGGAAGAATACGAGCGAAGAATAAAACCGATTGAGAGATACAAAAAGAGAGAGCATAGCAGAAAAATTAGTCAAAATATTAACTTTAGTCATAATAATAGCCAATTCAGAAATTTCAAGTATCCATAAACTGAGATTTGATAGAACTAACAGAGCAGAGACTTGACTCATTTTGACAAATTTTCTGCCCTGAGTTCGCATAAGAATAGTTTGTAAACTTATTTGTACGATAAGTAATACACCATTAAATATCATTCCTATGTTCAAGTGCTTTGTCTTCAAATATATCAAAATATCTGTTAAACCAGAAATATGTGCCGCAAATAATGTAACGTATATTATAAAGTGATAATTTAGTGAATTTATCTGATATTTATAGTTCAGATATTTCTTCTTTCTTCTAACCACTAGTCCAATTATAGCAACCAATCCAGAGATAGCCTGAAAGTAGACTTAATTTAGAATTGATTCCTTTTTTCTATGAGAATTGAAATCTTTTTTTCTTACTTGAATTGAAGAATGGGTTATGATTTTGATCAATTCGTCTTCAAGAAGAAGCACAATAATAGCAGTAGAAAGAATGAGAAGACCGATGAAAAAGCCCTTAATAGATGAGGGTTTGCTCGAAAGAAAGGCTGCTCTCATGGCTTCTTCGTCAGAAAGTTTAGCTCTAATGAAACTTATTTTGGACTGATTATTTGTGAACCAAAGCGTTATTAAAATAAAAGCTGTCAATAGTTTGTAATGTTGTATAATAGGAAGAGTCATATTAGCGATACTCGTCGGCAAAAACACATTTTGAGTTCTCAAGTTTGACGCGATTGAAGTTAAGTTTTTATCGACTAAATTGAAATAACAGGATTCGAAATTTGAATCTAAATTGATTAGCCATAAAGATATTTGAGTTGAAAGAAGATGAGAGAGTGCCATATTTGTCAGTCCTAAATGTTTGTCTTGTATAACCTATAAAGCAGTTCAATATTATATTAATTTTAAACTACTTCTTAAGCATTAAAAACTATGAAAACTATAAACCGAAGCAGTAATAAATAAATTCCTATTTAATTGCTTAAAACATAGTTTTTCTCATTTTACACCATTATTAGAAAGTAAGAAAATTAGTTAATTTTTGCTAATACTGACCTGAGTTAACAAAAAATGCATTAAAAATAACGTAAATATGAAATGAAGAACAGGCAAAATGACTAATTCATTCTCAATACATTGCGCTACATCTAAACCGATTTGAATCAATTGTATTACTCCGAGAGAAGTGGCCCCAATCAAAATGGCTGTATTTTCTGTCAATTAGATTTTTTAAATTCAAATTTTGAATATTATCTTGTATTTTCTCACCGCTAGGAATTTCTTTGATTCCGATATCACTGCTATCAGAATTACGGCATCGCAATAGAAGAAGGTATATAATTGATATGGAGAGCAAATATGCAAAATATACAAACAATGTCAACTCGTAGGGCATGAAATAATTGTAAATTTTCTCGTATTCTGCAATTGAAAGATTTATTTTTTAGCAAATTTGAGTTAGAAATCAAAGAAGAAGTTTTTTTAAAAAGACTTAATTTAGCTTTAAATGAAATGCATATAAATTTTAAACAACAAAAAAAACTATACCTTTATATCCAATGAGACAGAATGTGATGGATACGTGAAAAATCAAAGATATTTGAGATGAAAAAATACATCGAGATTTTTTATGACTGCAAATACCATCAGAGTCTTTATTTTTAGACTTTTCTTTACAATCTTTTTCCCTTTTAAGGAATGTTTCATTGCGTCGATCATTAGTTTTTTCTGCGTTTTGCGAACCTTGTGAATCTTTGACAGAGCGTTTCGAGGATGAAAATTGTTGTGTTTGTCTTCCATATAACGCAAACGATTTGTTTTCAGTTCTATTACTGTTGACAACTGCTGATGAGTTGATCACTCGTTTTGGTTGAGTCAAAATAGAAGAAGGAGAAGGTTCCGGAGAACGATTAGGTGGCAATGGAGGTGGTGGTGGGAATGGAGGAGAAGAAGATCTGTAAATGTCTTGCGATCCACTCATTGAACACATATATCCTGTCGTTAATCGAGGTTTAGATACAATTGAAGAGTTGGAAGAGTTGTCTTGTTGTTGGATTTTGACAACAGTACAACGCGGAACTCTTACTTGTATTGGCGATTCTGACATCATTTTTCACACCAAAGTCTTTCAAATCACAAATAAACTTTATTATTATTTTTTTAATTAAACTTTTTTGTTATGGTTCTAACTATGGTTAGAATTAAAACTTCTTTACTCTACATAGAATTTGTTAAAATAATGTTTTACAGATTGTAAAATACTTAAAGTTTGCATTTATGGTTCAGTGCTTTTATACAATATTCAACTTTATATTTAAAAGTTATAATGACAGCAGTGAACTACCGGTATTTGAATGATTCCTAAAATGCAAAGTTCAGTAATCTATAATTAGCTGAATAGAGGATTTTGAGGTATGGTTTAGTTTTGGGCCATTTGTTTCGATATAATTTTGGTTCATTTTTCACACTTTAAGCATTAGTCAATAGGAATAACAAATTATAATCCATTTATTTTTGTTCTAAATTCATACAAACTTATAAATAAAAAATATTGATAAACACAATAAAGGCTTAAACAATATATTTTATATACAAATAAAGAATACTTTTATATAAACATTTCATTTCATTCAATAATTATTTTATTTTTATTTTTCTTTTATAAAAACTTTATTAAAATAAAGGATTCGTTAAATAAATGACTGAAAGTTTTTATGAATTAATGACTAGAAATGCGATTCAATAAAGCTGTGAATTTGATTTCGAGTCAATTTGTTGAAAAGATTTTAAAAATATGAAATTGGAAAACATAATAAACTGTTGAAGAGATCTTCAGGTCTTCACTGATCGTAAGCTTTAGACATTTTTTTATAAGGCGTTCTATAGGCCAATGTTTGTCCAAATATGAACAAATCAATGCTAACTTGTAATATACCGCAGACCCAGAACTGAAAGGGAGCGTTTCTTATTATGAAATAAGCGGTTTTGAATATATCGCCGACAGTCCACATAAGTACCATCGTTTCGCTAAAGTCAAAAAGTTAAAAGTCATTTAAAGTGAAAACTTTGATCAAATTTATTGGTCAGGTATAGAATACCTCATTCCTGCTGTTGACTTATTTTTAAAATTCTGTAACAGTTGTGGAGCTCCGAGTAATGCCTCTATAAAAATAGCTAAAAAGCCAACCGTTTCCACAAATACGGGTACGTCGATAAAAATATACATAAACATTCCGCTAAAAACTGTGAATGTGGCCATACATTCGATGTAACTTATGAAATCAGTCCATTCCCAGAAGTAACGGAAATCAAAGTCTATAATTAATAATGAATTCAAAACTCATCAAAACTGAAAACAAAACATTTTATAAGCTTTCAATTGAAATTTACTAATTTTCAGGTAATTTTTTTTAATCAAAAAATTAATTAAAAAATTTTCAAACATTATTTAAGTTAAAAGTAGATTAAGCTAAAAGAAAGCTTTGTCCCAAAACCTACCAAAAAATTTTTTTGGTTGCAAAATATGAGTTTTTCCATCACTACTATCTGTAATTAGTTGAAAGTTTAGATAAAGTTAAGAGAAACTAAAATAAATGATAGTTAGAAAGGAAATGGCAATTATGACAATTAAGGGAAAGGAATTCTAAGAGTTATTAGAGATTAATATTTACTTAAATCAATAAAATAAACAAAACCCAAATTATCTAACATGCAATCAATATCATTATGAGTTTTAATGTCATCTGCGAATCAAATTTGAAAATAAAAATAAAATAAAATTAAATTTAAAAACATTTCAAAACTAATACAATACCGATAAATAATCTATTTTTGTTTGGAATCAATAAGTTTTTATTTTTCACTCTAACGCAAAGTTCAATCATTGCAAACATTGCCAAATTCATAACAAACGATTGTATAAGAAGTGGTGCTTCAAATTCACGGCCAAACCTGTCATCGATTTTAATGAAACAATAGATAACAAGTTTGTAAATCAATTGAATAAAAGCACAATTAAGTTATGACTAAAACTAATACCAAAATAAGATGCGAAGAGTGTTAGCGATAAGTAGAGCGAAACAGACATAAGTCGAAAAGCCGTCCGCGTTTTGGGTCCGTTTTATTTGTCTGTATTGAGGAATATATGGCAAAACTCCTCCAAATATAATACCTTTTGTCAAATCAATTATTAATTATTTATTAATTAATTATTAATTTATTTATTTTTATTAATGATTTTAATAATTGATTACCAGTTGAGGCAAAATATGATAACATTTGCCTTAAAGACAATTCACGCCATTCTTGTGAAATCCACTCCATTTTTAAGATATTATTATTATTTAAATTAATTTATTGTTAAATAATTTAATATTAATATTAATTAAAGATATTTTCATTTATTAATTGCATTATCTCTTCGTTTGATTCGGAAATATTGATCGAAATTATTAACAATTATTTGAATTAGACTTCAATCAAAACAATTGATTTAAAATTTATTTATTTAAATTACTTATTAATTGATAATTTATTGTTTAAACTTTTAAAAAATCTTTATAATTAAATAAATAATATTTAAATTAACTAAAATCATATGTTATCTAATGTTTAGAAAACGTTATGAATTTAATAG
>JAQIWZ010001372.1:0-12205 GCA_034697245.1 Malaconothrus monodactylus
TATATAATTTTTAAGGATTTAAGAGAAAAATTTATTTTGTTTTTTAACTTTTAGTTTTTTTCAATAGTTTGCCTCTTGGGCTCTATAAGCGTAGTTCTAATGTGTTGATCTACTCTTCAACTTTAATTCTTTTAGTTTCATTTTTATTCATTTTCTTTAAAGAAATCTTTAAAACTCAATATTAGTTTTTTCATTGATTGAGAATTTTATAGTAAAATTTGATAAAAAAAAATCGAAATGATTTTGTAATCAATAGTTTATAATATTGAGTAATTTGTTAATTAAATTCTAACTAATCTTATCTCAAACTAAAGTGGAATAATAAAAATTATATAATACTTTAGTTGATTTCTTCTCAAATTTATGAGTACTTACTCTTTGAACGAGAGATTTAGTGCATTTATATTGAATATATCTTTCGGCTGAAGCCAGAATCGAATTGACTGTATCGACAGTAATACAACACGTCACAAATCCCATGCATGCACGACGTAATTCGTCTAATCCATAATAGTCAGCCGCATTCATTAAACCTGACATTATAAGCGGATACAATTAATTAAAATTGATGTTTTGATCCACTTTTTCAACAAAATAGTTCAAAGCATTAATGTTTTTACTGTCCTTATATTTAAATATTAATTGATTGTTATTTTGAACTGTTTTATTAAGGCTTATCATTTGTTCAAATGCATTATAATCACAATTACTCAACATTTAATAGCCTGCAGTATATTTTTGTACTGAAAAATATTAAAGTTTCAAAAGTGGTATACTATGTATACTATGTATTATTAAACTGACTTTTCATAGACGAAGGTTAAACTCAACTATTAGAGGATATGATAGAAAATAAAACTACTGTATAATGAGCTATACAATGATATAATAGTGAAAGTTTTTGAGTAAAAATAGAGAAATAAGGACTCATATAAAGTGTATCGTAAACTTTAATGGCCTTTACTGTTGAGTTACAGTCTTTATAAAGAACTTAAGGTAGATCTCGGCTCTGAGGTCACAGAATTTAATATACTTTCGACTATATAAAATGTTTTTTTTTACTATAGAAATACAATTTTGTGAAGTCATTTATTTTAATAAATCAGATATCAAAAATTGTGAATTATGAAATTCAACGCTTCAAATAAACCATAGGCTTTACTGTTTCAACACATTTTTACTTTCAAAACAAATATTACAGAATCGGATTAAATTTTGATGAGTTTGAAAAAAGAGGATGAATTCACTTCAATAAAGATGTGAGAATTTAAAAACATCAATATTTAATTCAATTTAAAGAACTAGTTTTCATCGATTAGGTGTATTTTGAAAAATTAAAAGCATTAACAACGCATTCAAAACAAATATAATTTACGAATTATGTTACGGATAATGCATAACAAACCAATTCTGTTAAGTAAATAAGAAATAAAATAAATAATTAATATCCAGGAGAAGCTCAAAACATAATGTATTTTTAAAGATTCAAAAATATTATTATCATTTAATGTAACGCCAAATCACTTGAATGGAGACGCATTTGATTTTGCAATTAATTAATTATACTTTTTTGAATAATAAGCATTCAAAACGACTCATTATAAACTCAGAGAAAGAGTCGCTATGATTTGAAGCCCGCATTTATTTTGCATTAATTACTAATCAAACTACTGGAAAAAAATGTATAAATGTTAGGACTCTTTAACAAATAATTTGTTTGAGCGAAACAAAGAATTTGATTCAATTTTTTTGTTTGAAATGATTTTATTTGTTGAATTCGACTGAATTTAATTATTTCTAATCGATTCTGATTTATGAGCTAAACAAGCAATAAAGAGTTTAAAACTCTCTCAAAGCAGAAATTACTGTAAACGTTAGGAATAACTTTAATATTTTTGTTTCAAATTTTTAAAATTATGGTAAAAAACTTGTCAACTAAGATATGGTTTATGTCTTAAACATAACTGGATTATTATTAAACATTCAAATTATTTTTTGCGAAAATAAACTTAAATGAAAAGCCCTTTTCTAGTGTTTATTCTGATGCGAAGTAATATTTGTTTTACACCATAAAAGCAAATAAAATAGAAAAATTATATTCACATTGAAGGACATGCAATAGAGCTTAACTAACGAGATATCAAAAGGTAGTCAAATTTTTCAAATAAAACAGAATATTCTCGATGCTTGTCTTTCGTTACAACAGAATATTCTCGAAGCTTGTCTTTCGTTACAACAAAATATTCTTTATTCTTGTCTTTCGTTACTATTCTATATGATTGCTTAGGAATCATGTTATGCATTATTTTAAGATCTGTTGTAAGCGTCTTATGAAATCATTTGAGTAATTCTTGAATAATAAGTGGAATCCAACGAATTCTTTTAGAAATGTTAAGAGCATTTTTTTCATTAAAATAATATTAACATTTTCTTTCATTAATTTTACAAAAGCATTAATGTAATGTAAATTTTGTGATTCTTGAGAATAAGTTTTAACTTTCTTTTTAAGAAATGAATTCATATTCAGTTCAATTTTCTTAAAGTTCTAATCAATAAATTTTTAGAGCAAAAAAGTCGTTAAAAACTGATTGGTAATAAACATAAGAGAAAAAGATTGTGACTTCTTATGAAACCAAATAATAAGAGTACTGAATATTTATTTCGTTTTTATTAAATATTTTGCATAAAACGGATTTCCAACTCTTTTTATAAGAACAGAGTTATTAAAATCTTGTGTCTGAAGAATAAAATTCATTAAAAATATTTTTTGTTTTGTTTCCAAAAAAGCAATTTATTTTTGAATTAAAATAACAATAAAATAAAATAATTATACGCGCTGTGACTATAATTATATTGAATTGGGTCTGTTTTTATAGTAATAACAGAAACAAAAGTAAATATAATTACCTAATAATGTTCTGGCCTGTAGTGTAACACATCCCGTATGAATATATTCTATGAGCTGACGAAACACATCGGGTTCAAACTCTTCAATTATCATTGTTTGATGCGTTTGCACTGAAGGCTGTGATCCAGTGTTTTGAATCGAAATGAGAGAAAATTTGAGATAAAAAGATAATAAAAAATAGAGTGTGTGATAAAGAATTTGTGAATAAAAGACAAAATTAAAAGGCTTTGATGAAAGGCAACGATGCGATGAAAGAATACTAAAATGTGTAGTATTAGAGATAAAGTGGGAAGTTTTCTGCAAACCTGCTGTTGATTAAAAGGCAATCCATTTAATATTGGTTCTGAGCTTCGTTTCAAAAAAAGCTTTAATTTAGTGTCTTTAGGCGATTCTTTCTTTTTTGCAACAGTTTCTTTAGCGTTACCACTCGCTGCGTTTGTAGTGCCTGGAATTTGATGTTGCTTTTGGCCATATAATAATTTGTGGAATACTCTATAGTTGATGAAAATGATATATACTGTTGTAAAATTCAATTAAATAATACCTCTCTTAATAATCCTCTCTTTAAAATCTCTCTTATTTTCTATCTATTCCTGTTTCCATATAATAATTTGTGGAATACTCTATTGTTGATTCAAATGATATATACAGTTGTAAAACTCAATTAAATAAACCTCTCTTAATAAATCTCTCTTATTTTCTATCTATTGCTATCTTCCAATTTAAGCAGAAGAACAGATTCCAATTTATTCATGGTATGTGTTAAGTAACACTAATTTGCATTTATTTAATAGAAAAAATTGTTTGACATATCGAAAATTACCTGCTTCTCGCTGCCAACACTGCCTTCACTGCGCACACGGGTTCTCGAGTTTCTCCTATAAATAAATCAAAATTTTTCAATAATAGGAAAAAAAATTTTAATCGAAATCCAGTATTGAAGTTGTTATTTGTAAAGTGAACAAAACGATAAAATAGTGCGAAGAATACATTGTAATTCGAAACATTTTCTATAATTTAATCCATTTTATAAAAAATGAAGAGATTTTGTAATATTTTTGAAATGAAAGTAAATCATATTTTTGAAAGGGTCTAACGAATTGATGGAAAATTATCTTAATATTTTAATGATTTGTATGACATAAATACGAATAATTAGAATTGATTTGTCCGTACCTACAAGAAAAGTGATGTCACACAACTCAGGCATACTTGCGAGAAATTTCATGTCTTCCGCGAGACCCGTTCTGTTTTCATACATTGAATAGTCATTAAAACCTTCCGCTTCATCGATATCAATATTGAGTTCCAAATCAAAGAAATTGTTCTCAAATGGTTCATCTTTATAGTGTTCATAATTGTCATCCAAATCATTTGATAAACCAATAGCTACTAATTCGTCTGACATCTTACTTTACATTTAATTTCCTACAAAAACTATTTTAATTATTCATTATTTTCATGATATTATGTTTTCTCACTTTATTTGCTATAATTTGTTCTCTTTGAAAGTGTAAAAACTGGTTATCATTTTAGTTGATATCGTGAAAAAGTTATTATTCTATATGGTCTCAGATTTGATAAATATCGATATTTATTTTGAATTAAATCAAGTCGAAGCTGCGATACATTGAATGTTTGTCAAGGAATACATTAGCTTTGACGAAGCATCTCTTTTCAGGCTCTTTTCTGGTATCTTAGCCTTAGTTCTCTCTCTCTCTCTCTCTCTCTTTCTATATGTTCCTCCAATTTAAGAGTCTAACTCTCACGTAAGTGTATCCATGACAACATTAACCGAAAGCGCGAGTATAACTTTGCTATATCTAATACGATGTACTCTATTCCCAATGAATTTATTGTAATTCTTAAATGGTTAGGCATCAGAAGCATCAGTCCTTTTAAACACTTCGCTTCTATTTCTTTTCTTTTGGTTTTCTTCTATTCTTTTAAGTTTCGTTTCTCTAAAGTTTTCTTTTGAAAAACAAAAATCCTCTTTTTGTAGCAACTTCTATAAGGCTAATGGAGAACATAATTTTATTCCATTGAAGATGATGTGACACTTCAGTCATGTCGCCTTCTTTGAGTCTGATATCTTGGAAAGAATAAGAATAAGGAAATGAGTGCAATCCTTTTACTTGTAGTCAAAATAGCATTATATTTCAATTCTTTAAATATAATTTTCTTGACAACGAATTTCTCTATTCTTTCATCTCTAACCTACGTATGAAATGAGACATTCAAATAGTCATTACGTCAGTTTTATATATATATATTCTTTTTTATTGGTCTGATGTAATAAAATTGTAAGTTATTCTGATTTTATCAAACTTGAGCTTTTTAACAAACAAATAAAAATGATTGAATATTATAATACTTCACACGAGAGTCAAACTGTTCGATTTTTGACGCAAAACTGCAAACGTACAACTTTTTTAAGAAATATAAAAAATATCTGTGAATTCCCAAAATTAGTCTAAATATCTCTGTTTATATTTATTTAGACTTTTATTATTTTTTTCTATTACTTTGTTTAAATAATAAACTTAAATTTGAAGAGAACCGAAATTCTTTTCACATTTTATTTTATGAACTCTTATTTTGAATGTTTTTTATTCTACACTAAATTTTTTTATTTATGCCGTTTTTTGAAATTTTGACAGAATTGAAAGCACAAAACATATTTAAGTTACAAGAGACTCTCAACAAAATAATATTAAAGCTGAGATTTTATTAAATTTTGTGTTCGTGCTTAACTGTGGATAAGAATGTAATTCAATTTTGAGCATTTTAATCATTTTGTATGATATAAATGTTGGCAATATTCAATGCTCAGTCAACTGTGTCACAGCTAAAGCTAATTAAATATTATATTAACAAACCTATCAATCAAATTATTTTTCCTACAATGAAAAATCTATGATTAACACATTTTGACATATTTGAAAAATACATTGCTTATGGAATTCGCTATAATTTAGAAAAACAAATTAAGTTCACGTCATTCGTTTGAGAAGTTACTACAACCATAAATGGACTCTTGTAATAATATTAAACAAATTATTATTATGAAATCTTTTACGTTTGATCAATAAATTATAAGTATTGTTCACTCACGAGAGAAAACAATGAGAAACACATAAAAAAGCTTTAAGTCTGGTTTGGATAATAGCAAACTCTTAACTCTTAGCATCCAATCAAGTTATGGTATTATTATTGATCCTATAATTTGAAGAAAACATGCACTCAATTCAGATTAAATGTATTGAAACAAATCGCTATTTCATAAGCTTATTCTCAGTACTACCAAATAAGTGAAGTATAAAACTCAATGAATATTTAATGAACATTTGTTTGCATTTAGAGTTTCAGAGTTTATTTGAATAGGAAAGTAATTAGTATTGTAGACTAAATAAGACATTTTATATCTACTTTTTTTTAAAAGAAAATTTCTTATTTTATATCCAATTGGTTGTGAAATAGTCTCCTCAGCAAAATTCTCTCGCAATTATTGACAAATTCAAGATCATTTATTTACAAAATGTTTCAGATTTGCTCAAAAAGATTGAAAATTTCTTAACAGTATAACAATGTTTCGAAAATAGTTTACAAATATATCGTTACCTAAACCTTAAGACCAAATATCTTCAGTCAAAAGAATTTTTCCAGAAGAAAAAACTAATCTTTTGCGAACTGAAGTATTGGTAACAGTTTCGATCACTTTTGATTAATTTCTTGAAATAAATTTCATTCTTCTTTTCAATTCTGTATAGTTGAAACTTTTGACTCTTTAGTTTTTCCTAAAATTTTCAATACTTTTGAGCACATATGAGTGTAATGTGCGCTCAACTATTTGTAAACTAGTCATGTATACAAATCTTAAAACTTGAGTTCTATAGCTTTTAAAATTTAGGCCAACAGTAGAGCAATTTCAAAGCGAGTTAAAATGGAATGATTTTTCCAATTCTTGCGAAATATATTTCATGTAACGCGTCATTTAGTAAACTGGCGTTCACTTCACCAAAATTCAATACCTTTTGATTTGACAAAAGGAATTTTGCTCAAAAATAGGAAACTTGAGAAAGATTTAAATTTTTTTGTCTTTCCAAAAAACAATCATATATTTGAAAAGTTTTTTTTTCAGATAATTCTCTCGTGTCTGCAATGATTAATCTATTGTTTATTTACTGTTGTTATTCACATAATTAAATTATGAGATTTCTTCCTTTTGTTAAGCCTGAAAAATAGTCTGAATTTAGAGCTTAACAAAGATTTATTAAGCGCTACATCTCTATATTCACCTGCAAAAAGTAATTTGTTACGTTTTATTAACGATAAACATACAAGAATATATATGTTTTATATATATGACTATATATTAATACATTAGATGAACCATATTTCGAGTCAGATCCATTTATTTGTTGCATTAATAGCAAATGTGTAATATTTGTGTAATATTTTTGTCAATTTTACTATGACTATAAATTTAACTATAAATTGTTTCCTAATTTGTTTCATAATTCATCTAACTCTATTGCTATTTATCATCAATAAGCTTAAGATAACTATATTTTGTTGAAAATATTTATATAACACTCGCGTTCTGTATAACATTGTAAATATTTTTTTTAATTTTTATTTTTTTATTATTAAAACTCAAACATTGTTTTTCGAAAACAAGTTATACACAAAGATAATATTTTCTTATTTTCAATTTTCTCATTTGTTATCCATAAAAAATTAATATCACGGTAGAAATCGATAAAATTTCGAGTTTATTATGAGAAAAATGTTTTATTCCTTTCTCTGATACGGTTTGGCGATTAATCGTCTTAAAGGGTTATTTTTCATAAACTAAAAAACATCATCGCTCGAAATAAAATGATGGAAACAAAATTTTAGTTTCAACCTTTTGCTTCAAAACTCAATCAATATAGAGCTCAATATCATTTTCAAAACTACTTTCATTTTGTGCTCTGAGTGATGATTGCCTCGAAAAGACATTATTGAGTTTCATTGGAGAAAGTGTTTGTCACATAATTATATGACTTAACGCTTATAATAAAAGTCGAATAAATTGGGAAATTTGATTCAATAGTTGAATCAGTGCTATCAGTGCTCTCAGATGTGTAGTCCGTCTGATGAGAAACCATTTTGTCGAATACAAAAAGTCTATATAAAAACCCAAATTTGCTTCTATTTATTAAATTTTTATTTAAACTTTTCGTATTGGGTAACACATCTGAAAATATTGAATACGTTTTTTAGTTCAATCTTCCCCCACACTCAAGTTTAGTACTGATTTGACAGAAAACAAATTTTATTCAACATTTTCAATTTGAAATGAGCTTTAAAGATAATATTGACTTTTAGAGTGTAATGGTTTGAATTTCATATATGAAGATTGAATTCCAAACCTTTTTCTGACTGACGTATAATATAATGAATGCCAAAACTACTATAATTTTAATTCATTCATATGTTTTAATTAGAAATAACGAACTATACATTATATAAATTATTTAAATGCATGAATAAATATCTGAAAGATCTGATAATAACTTATATGAAGTATTAATGAAGTGATAGGAGTAATGAAAGGATTATCAGTTTTTAATGTATGACAAGTGATGATTTTTGCTTTGTTTCTAATTCAAAATATTCTCTTTGTCATTTACGGTTGAATTTAGTAATTAAAACATCTCTAAGAATAACATCATTTGAGTTTTACAAAAATTTCATGAAGTTATTTGGGTTACAGTCAAACAAAATGATATATGATTTCTAAAAACAAATATTAAAGAAGGACTAAGGCTTGTGATGCTAGAAATGAGTGGGTGTTTGACAGTGGAAAATGTGAAAAGGAGCTTAACTTCAAATTAAAGCTTTTGAAAAAGATTCAATTTTCAAGATTCAATTCAAAAATGTAATATGTTTTTATACTAAATATATTAATTAAATACAATGTATTCTAAATTTATTTACAACGCTTTTGGATTCAATGGATTCAAAGTATGAATGAAAGCCTTGAATAAACTGTGATTTTTGAATTGATGCTAATAATAACATACTATTTGAATAAATTTAGACTAAATGAGACTTAAGTCAATTTCGGGAATCATTTAAAAGTAAATATTTATTTAAAGTAATTCAAAATTAAGAATTGTTTGATTTCAAGAAATAATAATCACAATCTCTAAGTTTACAATTAACAGAATTAGATTCAATCTGTAGATTAAAATAAGAATAATTATGAAAGAGAGCTATTTTCAAAGTGTTTTCAATGATATTGTTTTTGAGACAATCATTCTTTTCTTCAGAACCAGAATATTTATCTTTAAGTCGAATTGTTTTGTTTCATTATAAAAGAGGTTCAATTTAAATGATTGAATTGAGTTTCGTTTGTTTTTGTAGCAAAAGTTTAACAGTATATAGTATTCAAACATCGATCAAACAGTCTAGAAATTCATTTAAGTTGTGGTCAAAATGCTAGACTAATTCTCTTAATGAGTTTGAAATATTTTGCAGTTAATCACATAATATGTTTGATTTGTTTTCCTAATTTTAATTTTATTTTAGTAAAGGCTATCAAACAATGCTTAGCTTTCAGGATAATAACCAAAAATCAAACTATTATTTACTATAAATATGAAAATTTAATCAATTTATTGAGGATTTTATTTTATAAAAATCTACAGAAATATAGAATTTCTTTAGGAAATTACATATAGTAAAAGCATGAAAAGTAAACTGATTCAAACTATAATTAAACTCCTTGCGTATACTCTGTATCCATTTAATAACCATAAAATTCTTCGAAAATATTTGATTTCAAAGATTCGTTTTATTGCAGTTATAATTCCTGCAATTCTTTCATTAAGAATATAATTTAGAAATTCATTCAATTTTGATTAAACAAATTACAGTTTCAAATAAATAGTCAATACATTAGTGGAAATATAATAATCAAATTTAGGATTTATTAAATTGTTCTATTTATAAACACCCACTCATTTATTTATACACAATTTATGTGTATATAAGTGAAGTTCAATAGACTCTTCAACTTAAGAGCAATGTTCAATAATATTGAACTGCAGTTAAGAATACAAAAACATGTCTCAAAAGTTATTGGATAAATGATTGGATAAATTATTGGATTTATTTTATGTCTAAATCAGACGTAAATATGAAATAAAAGTTTTTATGAGAAACTAATGAACTTCGAAATCATGTTTTTCTTTAAATCGTATGTAAACTATTTTCTAATAACATAAGAATAAATTTGAAACAATTCTTGAAAAACTATTGAATAATTAAATTCTAAACAAATCCTTTCATTTATTTACTGTATTATCATTTGAGTTTATGAATCTTGTGCTTTAATATCAAATTTATTTCAGATTCTGACGGATTTTTATTCTGATGAAAAAAAATTCCATCAATAAATCGAGGAATTTTGCACATATCACATATTTTTCCAGTGCTATGTATTTGCCCAAAAATTTGGAGGACAAATGAATCGCATTAATCTTTTGGCAAAGTTTGATAACGCATATAAATACATAGCTGAAGGGTTAGTGCATTATTGAATATCGAATATTTAACTATTGATTGAAATGTTTCTCAAATTCTAATATTATTGAAATGCATGAAAATTGAACTATAATTTGCCTCATATTTCTCTCTCTCTCTCTCTCTCTCTCTCTCTCTCGCAATTTATACAAAATTGTAATCAAGTGTCACTTGTGTTAGTGCTGAACAAAATAAAATTCTCAACGGCTTATTCAAGAGGCCATCATTTGCACATCTTTCAGAGAAAAACAAATAAAATACTATATTATTAGCATAGAATTTTTGTTGCTATGACTTGAAAAAACGATAAAAGAAGAAAACATGTGCTGATGACTGTGAATGAATTTGAATTCCTATTTTCATTTTCCTATTCAAAGCGTTCAACATTCGAGTTCGAGCTCAAGTATAACTAGAGATAAATAATAGAATAGTCTTATGATTTGATGGAGTGTTTTGATTCACCGAAACCAATGATTTCTTTTATAACAACAGTGAATTCCAATTATAATAACAGTGAATCGGAACCTTTGATATAGTATTTAAATATATTCATTATAATAATATAGTTATATCTTTTGATCTACTTATAAGGCTTTTTAAAAATTGAAAGTCAAGCACTTTTATGCTCTTATCATTTCAAACTAAACTTATATTCGAAGTGTTAATTTGCAAATTTTTCATACTTGCACTATTGCTGTTGTATTATTCAAGAAGCCATGAATTATATCAATAATAGAGGAAATATCAATATAGGAAGAGGATTATGAATCTTGAGTGCTGTGATAAAAGCAAAACATACTGTATCTGTTTCTATTTCCTTGAATTACACGCTTGTTTCTATTTCGATAAATGTTTGATATTGAAAACCCTCATTGACATCATTTCAAAAAGCAATTTCTATAATGACTTTTTTTGCAAACTTCATTATAAAAGCTTATCTCAATTTTGTTGTTTGATAAAAAAAACGGAAATTAGTTTTTAAAAATTATATCTAGTTTAATAGAAAACAAAACACTTTCAAAATACCCGGTAATATAAAATTGAAGTTAGAACAAAGCCATAACGAATGCTCATTCAACCGAATGTTTAGAAAAATGTCAATCGAGCACATTTCACAACCATTTCGGAAACTAACTAATGCTTTGACTCAAAACCGTTTCATCATATTTTTAATACTTTTAAGTTTAATATTTGAAATCCAACGTTAATCAAATTTGTGTGAGTTTTGAATTGAGTCAAACTTTGATTCATTTTGCTATTCAATGTATCCCTTAAGTTTATTTAATCTGTAAAAGCAAACAATTCTATCCTTGAGCTCATCTCTTGGATTGAAGACAGCCTGACTTCGTTTAAAGAAAGTTCTATAAGTTCTATAATAGAATCAAAATATTTGAATCCAATTTTAGAGAAACATTACGTTTTCTTATAATATTAGTAGGTTTTGGCTCAAGAGATAGTTTTATGTTTGCTTAGAAGGGAACAAAAATATCATTATATTTTTATAAATAGAATTTCTAACAATACTCTAAGATTTCGGCTTTTAATTCTTGATTTCAATGCATTTTCTATAATTCCCAAATGTAACCAACAGTAATATAGCTCTTATATTAAATTATAATAAAGCTTTGATAAGAAATAAATCACAATCATATATATATATATATATAACTTATATATATATAAACTTATATATAACTTATATATATAAATATGTGTATAACT
>JAQIWZ010001373.1:0-12202 GCA_034697245.1 Malaconothrus monodactylus
AAATCATTTTCAACTGCAAGCTTTGATCTGTATTTGTTCTTTAGATAAGTCAGACTTGAAAAAGCGCTTTCACATAATTTATTCAAAGCAAGAGTTCCGTTCCTTTTCTTACGATTAAAAGAAGTGTCCTTTTCTTTAACCTGAGTCAATGTCATTAATGTGTTATTTATAATTTTAATGAATTTTTGATTTGCATATTGAACCCAACCTTTATTTGTTAATAAAATTTTGAATTTAATTAATTTGTGAAATTTAATTTTGATTATAAAATTTCATAATAGATTCAATAATTGCTTTACCAGTTGGACAGTTTCCAGGAGGTGAAGCTGTTGGTACTGTATTTGCTGGTTTCATAAAATCTTTTGCACAAAAATATCGGTTAACACTAATACAATCTTCTTTATACCACAAACCAATATTAGCGACAACTTTCACCTCATTTGGAAGCGTTCTCGAAGTCTCACTTCTCATTGAGACACATCTTCCCTGAAGATAAATATCTTTATTAAGAGCTTTTCCATAAATATCAACGGTATCATAATTTGTGTATTGAGTAGGAGCTCCATCAGATCATTTATAAACCCCGCGTTTCGACATATTATTCATTTCAATAATAATTGTGCGGATAATCATTGGGTTGATTGCTAGCAGTCAAAGGCGTTAATTTTGCGAATAAGTCATTAGATTCTTGGTCGTGAATCGATAATAATGAAGCATTTTTGGCACGACAAAAGTGATGGGCGTCGTGCAGGTCGATCTTTGATTACCTGATGATACGAAGTAACATATCTTGTTATCATAAGTTATCCATCTATTATAACCCGGTTGAAGACATTTTGCTAATAGATTGAAAAACCATTCAGTTTAAAGAGAAATTAATCTGACTTCAATTCAATTTGAAATAAATTTGAATGCATACATGGCTTTTCAATAGTAGACGGAGTATTGTTGTCTGGTATTAATGTGGAGAAATTGCTAATTTAGGTTTAATTGGAAGAAGATTCGAATCATTTAATGAGAATAACCGGAAAATTATAACTAAAACTAATACAAATACATCTTAATTTAATAATTTTATTGGACTTATATTAAAAAAGTCAATAATATACAGATAGATATATATCTATAGGACTAATGGGCGTTTTATGTGTTTTGATTAGTGATGTATTGCTTACGGTTTAAATCCATACATCAAATTTGAATCATTAATTCATATTTATTTGATCAGATCGAATGATAACCATATGATATTGATTTCTGATTAACTTTATGTCGTTTAAATTGATAAAAAAAAGTTTATCATTATTTTCGAATCATATCGAAATTTTTACATTCAACTCAATAAAAAGTATCAAAAATTTTCATTAAAACTATCAGTTTACGAAACTTTTCAAACCTAGTCACAGACTTCAAAAATCGACACAAAAATGGATTTGATTTTGAGCTTCACTTATAACCTGATTGCTTGAATTAAGATTTTTAAAAAACTTTTTTATAAAAACTTATTTTATAATTAACTCATTTATTTTCGTAAAATTAATTTGAACTCTCATTATACCGTTGAAATTGATTACATAATAGTTATGTAGCTTATGCTCAAAAAATCAGTCTTCCTTTAATACCGTTGACTAAAAGATAGCTTTAAAGAGAACGATTCATTATTAAAAAGAATCATTTCATTTGTAACCAAAACTCACAGGTCTTTTGACATTTCTCCCAAAATGTTTTAAATTTTGATCAAATTTTCTTTTAATCTTATTTCTGGAATCAAACCATTTCAAAGAATTTTTGATCAAAAAATAAAGCGAGAAAAATGAGAAACCAAACCAAAGGCTCAAAATCGAAGCGATATAACAAAGAAATTCAATGGTCTCTATTCTAGGTTTGTGCCAATAAGTAGTTTCTGGATCCGAAGGACATGTAATATCAATTTGAATATCTTTCTTATCATATATTTCACGCGATATCAACACAGGTTTATAATAGTTTTTAACGCAATCTAATTGTTGACATTTTCGAGAAGAGTATTTATCAATTTCTATATTTATATTTTCGATACATTTCTCATCGAGTGTTGAATTCATGAATATTCCGGTTTCCCATTTAAATAAATTAATCCCCTCTCCAATTACTTTACATTCAGTAATACTTTTGTTCAAACGATTCCTGCGAATGCAATCTTCTCGCGATAAGTATTCGGTCTTTGATGGATAGTCGATACAATTTGTTTGATAGGGTTTTTCCAGCAATTGATACGACATTTTAGTGTAAGTTATTCCATACCAATAGAATGGCTGTAATATTAATGTATTCCATTCATATCCAGATGGAATCTCATGCCAGTCATGGATATAAACCCACGAAACGTTCTTAAATGGTAAGGGATTCAGTCTTATCGAAAGGTATTGATTTTTCAATAGCTTTATGGATTTATTACCTATGGGTTAATGTAAAAAACTAATAATTTTTAAATATCTGAATAAAAACAAAAATTTATTTCAAATGAATTCTTTTCGACATTTATGAAAAAATAATTTATTTTCGAAACTTAATAGAAAATAAGTAAACTGTAAATAATTATTTAAAATGTGTTAAATTAAGTGCAGAGTTTTAAAGATGCCCCCAATTTGCTTACCGAGCAATGCGTTAATTGTATAGCAATAATATCGTAGACTAATTGTCTCAACTGAATATTTTGCTACTTCTTTTGTGATATCAGTTCCACTGTCTTCAAAGCTTTTCCAAACATCCATTATTGGCTCCAATGAAATTAATTTTTTGAAAGATTCCTTAATATTATTTTGTCGACTAATATTTCCCAAATCACTGCATATCGTAATTGCAGGCAATTCAGTATTGAATTCATCGAATTGTGTTTCAATAAATACCACAGTTGGATAACTGAAGAATAATTGACACACAGAACTAATTTGCCAAAAACAGCCGATTGCAAGAATAATGATGAAAATAGATAGTAGTCCTATTTTTTTCGTTGAAATTTTGAAGAAAAATATGTTTTTTGGTGAATTAGAAAACATTTTTCACAGAATGAATTATAGCTGAATTCAAATATTTTACTTTTATTTATAATGCATTGCAAAAAAAGATAAAGTTTTATAAGAAAAACTTAATTAACAATTGATTAAGTATTTATTGTCTATTTTTAACTCTAAGCTAACATTTTTCTCACGAAAAATGGTTTTTACCTATCATTTAATAGAGTTTAAATGAAGAAAATGCTTTTCTTTTATTCAAATCATTTTTATCGATTAAGTTCGATAAGAAAATAAATATGAAACACATTCAATTTAAAAATATGTTATTAAAAACGTGTATTATTATATGTTCTGTCATATAATATTATTGTTATTATTGTTGACGTTTCACAAATAGATATTTGAATTCAAAATTTGTTTTTCCTTTTCATTCAAACATAAATAATTTTAGAGTATATTATTATTTAATAAATTGAAAATATTCTCACAGAATAAATATTTACACTATATCTGCATGAGCTCTAACTTAAAATTCAATATTAAAATTGCACATAAGAATTGAATAACACAAGAAACATGTTTTAATTCCAAGCTTTATAAAGATTTTTTTCATTGAGTATAAGATATACAAATGTATCTATATTTTAGTGAATTTTATTCCTAACAGTTTTAATTTTATTGAAAGCGCAAAATATAACAAATTGAGCAAAGAATTTGAAGTTTTTATTTTAATTTATAGTTTGTAGAATATTTTCAAATGTTTTGAAAGCCTAATGATATTTACTGTTAGTTTAGCTTTAAATTTCTGAAAGTTCTTACGAAAGCATTTATAGAAAGTTTTCGTTTTAATAGCTGTAAAATTATTACTTTCTATGAAACATAAATAGCAAGAATCCTATAGCTATGAAAAGGCATAATATAATTGTTTAACATTATGTAATTTTTATAGGATACGAGCTCGTGATTCCAAAGTTTTAGTTGAATAAAAATTATTGTTATTAGTTTAACTATTAAAGTAATTAAAGATAACGTCCAACTTTTCAGAAAATATTTTGAAGCATTTTTACCTAAAGTCAATTTTCGACATTCGATAATGATTCACGAAATAGCATAAAAAACCTTGACTCAAGTCATTAACAAAAGTTCTTATTAATAAATGCCTTGAAAAATATTTTTAAGTGACTATTATTCTCAGAAACTAAATATAGTCAATAACGAATTTAATTATACATATCGTCGACTTAGGATACTGTCGTATCTCTAATGTTATTTCAACGGGAGATAAGACAGTGTAATCCCAAGCCAACGATATTTAGATCTCATTTTTATAAGATTTTACATCTCATGTGATCTTTTTCTGGTCCTAAATTAACAATTACAAGAATTTCACAACTTGTAGTTTCATTTTTTAATGTTAGTTTCAATTTATCGAAATATCAATTTATTATTTAAGTAAAAAGTTAAATTCTATTACAAAATAAATGTTCAATTTGAAATTTATCTATTTTGATGCCTTTCTTTAATAATCCAAATTTATATAAATTTGTTGACAAACTGTCAACAACTCGAGTTGACTGCAAAAAAATGAAGTAGAAAAAGTTCACAAAAAATAAAATCTTTTCCCAAAAATAGCTACAGCTTTGAAGCCCATGAACTCCATAATTTGAGTCCTTTTATTTTTATTTATATAATTTTTTATCTATTCATTTTTGAAACAAAAGCGCTAACTTATAAGAAAATTATCATTTTCTCGTGAATAGGAAGAAAGGTCTCTATGAATGTTAATTAAGTTTTGTCAAAGAATCGGAAATAATCGCTTAAATGACAATTATGAGAAATAGGACAAGTTCATGAATTACACTATAGATAAGGGGAATTCCCGTAAATTTTTCGTAATTTGAAAGTAACTTATAGAATAATAATTATTATTAAACTTAATAACTTCATTAATGATTTTTGCAAACAATAAAAAAAATGTAATGTCAATGTTTTAACATTGAAAAAATTGCGCAATCAGACTATCCTGAAAAAATTAGTTATTTCTTATTATCTCACGAGTCAATATCAAGTCTTCGAAGAGTATATAAAGGCCTTTCTTTAGCCTTCAATTTCATATTATATCTTAAGCTTAATTAAGGTTCAAGTTTGAAAAATTATTTTGTTGTTGTTGTTGTTTAAAACAAACTTATCGTTAAGACAATGAATACTACATTCGCTATAATTCTTGTTTTGTGTATTATTGCGGGGCTATTCCTGGTCCCTATCGTTGATGCCCAG
The DNA here is from genome assembly GCA_034697245.1 of Malaconothrus monodactylus. Lineage (NCBI taxonomy): Eukaryota > Metazoa > Arthropoda > Arachnida > Sarcoptiformes > Malaconothridae > Malaconothrus > Malaconothrus monodactylus. Next base: position 5,274 of record JAQIWZ010001373.1, read on the forward strand.
TTCAGAGGAGGTTTGAAAAATTTATTTCTTATGAGAAATTTCTTCAAATTTCTTTTCAGGAATCGATTTAGTAAACTATAATTTAATTTTCTTATAGGACGAGGAGGTGGAAGAGGCTTTGGAGGAAGAGGTGGAGGTGGACGAGGTGGAGGAAGAGGTTTTGGCGGAAGAGGCGGAGGTGGACGAGGTGGAGGAAGAGGTTTTAGAGGATGAGATTTAAGTTTTGGACTTTCAATTCTTTTGATTTTTTAATTTACATTTTATTTGATGAATATTTTATTTTATTTTTACAATTTTATAATTTTTGAAACGTCTTATATAATCGACAACCTAATGAAAAATGTATCGACAAAAAGGCATTTTATAAAATAAATGTACTTTCTATAATTTTATGCGTCTGTAGTTAAATTGATTTTCATTAATTGTAAAATATGAATGGACCCAATTTGCAATTCTGATAGATAAACAAAAATTTGCTCAATTATCTTAAAAGCAAACGGCAAAATATTGAGTAAGAAATCAGTACTTTAAATGAATCAATTGTACAGGTATTATACGCTTAATAAATTCGATAATATTTTAGTCCAAATCTATAATATGAAAAAAAGTTATTCCAAATAAGTCTAAATGCAAAAGAAGGGAACATAATTTAAAACCAATTAGATATTAAAAGTTACAAAATTTTTCATTAAATAATTAAAATGCAAAAAATTTTTAATTCAAAGTGCGTTATCGAAAAAAATTTCTCGATTTCTCTCTGCTTTAAATACTAATATGTTAATGAAATCTGAAATAGTAATCACAAGTAACTTGAGCTGACACCTCTTTGCAGACAATCAGTGGAGAGCAAGTGATATTTGACGCATGTATATATAACATAGTAAATGAGAGTGCAATCTATTTTCCAATGTTTTTAAGGCGTTTCTGAAGGACTTATTTTTAATAGTTTTCCGTTTTTGTTATGAAAAAGTTGAACAATTGGGCGCAAAAAATCAAGTTTGTCAACAAATCTCTACAAAATTTTAAACTAAGGTAAAATAAAATGACAATCAAATAAACTTAAAATTTTAAAAAGTAATAACAGTTTTTAAAAATATTGGCCCAAAAATTTTTATTATAGAGAGTATTTAATATTTAAAACTGTTTAAAAACCCTGAATAACACTAAATTGGTTGCAATGGAATCAAATCTGAAGAGGAATAACATCATGAATGATGACGTCCTGAAATTAATTTTAGAATATCTTTCAGTTAAAGAGAAAATAAGACTCGAAAGATGTAGCAAACAATTCATGCGTTGCATAAGAGAATTACTTCTACGTCAAAATGGATTGAGAATAAGTCATGAAAATAGTGAAAATTTTTGTGATCATAAAAAGCATTCGACATATAATGCGAATATTTGTGATGCGATTGTTGTGAGACATTCATCACGAGGTTGTTGTCGATATCGAACTTTCGACATATTTTCGAGTAAAGAAAACTTAGAGAATATTTTGCGAAAGTGTCCGAATATAAAATCTTTAGAACTCGTCGAATGTGAAATTAATTACGAAATTATTGAATGGTTGAGCGATAAGTGCAGAAAACTTAAGTGTTTGAAACTTTATTTGGATAAAGAACTCGAGGAAGAAGTTTGGGAAAGAATTGGCAAAAAAATTGGTGATAAATTGTTTCACTTTTATATTCAGGCGCATAATATAGAAACAAAAGATTTGGTTAATCTTATAAAGAATTTGTCGATTGTTGAGGAGTTGGCTATAAGTTCTTATCGCAATTCTCTTTGTGGACTTCCTCTGAAATCATTATTGCGATTGAGAAAATTATCTTTATTTTATTGTTATATTGATGCGGAATCCATAGGGATATTGAGTCAATTGAAAAATTTGACTCATTTACACGTCAATTTTTATGATGAAAGTATAGCCAATCAATTATTGGATTCAATTTGTACTAATTTAACAAAGCTTGAGAGCCTTTCTATTGATGACATACAATACTCGAGTCTTTCACCTTTGAATAAATTAGAAAATTTAGAAGCTTTGAAAATATCTCTCACAGAATCATTTGATGATAAAACGGCTCAATTCAAGAATTTAAAATCGCTTACTCTAAAAAGAACTTTATTGACTCTCAAAATTGTCGACTATATCGCTAACAATTTCAAAAAACTCGAAAAATTAACTTTTAATGATGTAGATTACGATTGCAAATGTGCCGATAGAAGTCTTGGTAAATGTGTTAAATGTCAAGAGAGTTGCGAAAAATATTTATCACAGCTATCGATTTTTCACTTGAAAATAGAAGGTTCACTTCAAAAGAACAGGATTTTGCTTTACTTCATTCCTTCATCCAAAAAGTTGAAAACAATCGAAGTTATTAGAGTTTCAAAGGATAATAATGAAATATTACTCAACTTATCTAAATATTTAGCTAATCAGAAAAAGAATAACGTCTTAACATTGATAACAGACAGTAAAAATTTAATGTCAATGTCAAAAAGCTTGGATATGCCTAAAAATTTAAGAATAATCAACAAAATATATTAATTGATAGTTTCTTTAGAAAGTCTTTAAATGAAATTTTTTAATTTTTCCAAAAGTGTATAAATAATTCAAGAGTTATGTTTGATTTGAGGGGAATATAATGGATAATAAATATTTTTAAACTTGTGGAATATCTGATAAATTTTGGTTGACTATAATAGAGGAAAATAATAGTTAAAGTTATTTTTCTTTAATAAAAATATATAATACGCTTATTTTTTATTCTTTCAGAATATATATAATTTATTTACAAATATATATATATTAATATCTCATTTGAGAGGAAAAATAATTATTAATAAATAAGAAACTGTAAAGAACTTGCGGAATTATTTTTTGTTTATTAGAAATTGGAAAATAATACTTTGACCATTTACTTTGAGTAAAATTGTATCATGAATGACATATTGGAACTAATTTTTACTTTAATAGAATTTCACAAGTCTTAAGAATAGTAAAAGTTATGCACATAAAATATAATAATGCCGTATATATTTGCTACTGATCATATATTTATCTATGCAGCTAATCTACTTCTCTGAGAGACTCTCTCTCTCTCTCAAAATTTTTGATAATAAGTATGAGATAAAGAGAAACCAGTTATGTATTGTCAATAACTTGGAGCAAAATACTGACCAACAGTTAAAAATAGACCTGAAATTTCATAGAAGGCAGAAAACATTGATCTTTGTGTTGGTGTCATTGCAGTAAAACAAAATGAAAATAACTATAATTTTTGTTCTATTAATTTTAAAAGGTTTGTGATTTTTATATCTTTATGAAATTAAGATAAGATAAATGAAAAGATGATTTTATTTCAGTTGAAAATCAAAATTTTAACGTCAAAACTGCATCAATCGGTTGTCCATATAATCAAAATTCTTGCAATATTTACTGTCGTAGTATTGGTTCAGTTGAAGGCCTTTGTGGAAAAGGACTCAATAGTAGCTGTATTTGCAGCAAAACATTAAGAAATATTTGATTTATTGATAAAAAAAAATGATTTAATTAATGGTTAATATTGAAAAATACTGTATTACACTCTAAATAATATTCTAAATAAAATTGATGAGCTGTAATTTAATACTTATTCATTGATAAATTTATTGTCGTCTAAAATGAATGGAAGGATTGGGTTCAAAGACAGGGCCAAAGAAAGTTTTATCAATTTTTTTTCACTCTTTTATAGCTTTGAAGTTAACATTTAAAAAGCTTGTAATACTTTGTGTTACTTATTTTTAATGCTCATAATATAAGGCTAATGTGATATTTAATACATTTATTTGGATGACAGATTTTTTTCAAGAACTCTCTTTTAATGCAGCGTTACGACAATTTACTTAAACATATCCGAAACAAATTTTCATTCAATACAGTTCATTGAATTCTTCAAATGCAGCTTGCATTTTTCTAAATTTTCAAATTAATTCATGATTTTAAGTTAAAATTGTTGAGTTAATTAATTTTTTATTCATTTAGTGAATATATAATGATTAAATAATAAAATAATGTAAGAATATTTTTAACAGATTCTACTATTCTTCAAACAATCTTTTGATTAAATTAAATTTGAGCCAGAAATAGATGTTGGTATTAAAAAACACCTGCGTTTACAGAATTATGTTCGAGCTCTTAATATATGAGTAACAAAAACAACAAAATTTGGATCCAATCACTTTTTATATTATGATCAAGAAATAAAATTTAATTTTCAGGATTAAAGTTTGTGCATATTTTCATTGACGGGTTGAATACGCAGTACACCAAACAGTATAAAAGCTACTGTACCCATCGTCACAATAAATCCAACAAAACAAAGAAGTGTTGCCCACAGCGGAAATTCGCATTTAAACGAATTATACTTATATTTATGACATTCATTGCTTTCCAAACCATTTTGATATTTATCAAAACGTTCAATTAGTTCATTGAGTTGCGTTTCATTCTCTTTGCAATGATGTCGAACTTCTTTCTTAACACAATCCAAGTAATCGTAAGTAGCGCAACAATAGTTCTTTTGTTCATTATCAGCAGCCGTGGTGTTTATATGGATATCCCATATAAAACAGGCGTCTTTAAAGCAATGTTTAACAGGCTCTTGAGTCGCATGTTTGAGCCAACATTCAATTGTAAATTCATCTCCAACTAATGAGTTGACAAATATTTGTTCGCGATTTATAGCCAAATAAATGAACAAAATTAAAACTAATGTTTTCATAATTAAAATATAAGTATAATTTTGATTAAAAGGAAAATTTTTTTAAAACTATTTACTTGTGCTATAATTTAGACATTATTTTCTTGAAGAATAATTTCATTTTAATACATATTTGGTTTATAAGTCAATCGTAAAGTTAATTAAGGCTACATTTAGTAAACGACTATATTATAGATAGCATTTAAACGCGTTATTAAAATATTTTACTTAATTATTTATAAGTTATGATAAGCATAACAAAGATAATTATTAAATAAAATAACGTTATTTAGTTTTCTTTCATACGTTATAATATGGGCTCAATTTTTTTATCTATCACTTCATATTGTGTTATTAATTAAACAGATTTAACTTAAACTTTGTTCTTGTTTATGGCAGAGTCTGAAATGGCATAAATACTTATTTCCATCAGAGCTCTGCGCAGATTATTATGATTTGATTCAATTAAAATAAATTTGATGACAAAAATATTGACTAACTTGTGGTTTGTCATTATTGAATGATTTGTTTAAAATAGTGATATTTTGTTCGTTCATCATTTAAATGAGAACTGATCTCACATTTGTGTCCTAAGTTTCTAAGTACAAGCGCAGCGATTTAGACAAAAATGCCGTTCAAAGGTAAACAATTGTGGACTGCGCTTATAGAAGCTCGAACTTTAAGCTCAGAATTAGCGACCGATGATCATCACTACTCTTAAAAGTGAAGCTTAAGTTTTTCAAAATCATATTCTTTGATAGCTGTCAGAAAAATTTTAATTTCAACTTTACTGAATTAAAGTCTCAAATATTAGTGGCAATAAATCATTTTTTAAGAGAGTCTTAAATAAGTGATTGCATAGAAAAAGTAAAGCAAATTATGTAATAATAAAATAAAGTATATTCTTTATAAATGAATGCGAAGATAATAAATGAATGAATGAATAAATGCATATCTAATTAAGTCGAAACACGAACTGTTTTTTACTGACGATAAAAAATCATTCACAATTCGCCCCTAAATGTAATAAAGTATTTAAAAATGCAATAATTTCGTCATAATATTGAACAATAAAATAAAACTTATTTTTCACATTTTATTACGTCAAAGACTAAACAGAGTTAATGCACAATAAATATGAACAATATTAGAAATTATTTATATTTATAGTCATAACAAAATATTTGTTTACTGTTTTTTACAAAAAAAAGTTAAGATAAAAGTTGTGACATTGAGATCATAAGCAGTATAAATATGCACAATATTACAATTATTTATATTCAGAACCAATTATTTATAAACTGTTTTCCTACAAAAAAAATTGACAAAAATTTTGACGTTCAAATCATTAAATTTTTTAGCGTTTATTTTTTATGAATTGACAACGTTATTGTTGAACTTGAATTTTAAGAATTATTGCAGTTTTTCTATACTTAGAAAATATTAAGTTTTTAGTTTCTCTTTAGTTAGTTTTTCTAAGTTTGTAAATGTCTGAATGCATGCGAGAAAAAATTTTACCTTAATATTAAACAATAAAATAAATTATCCACACATTTATTTTTCTTATAACTCAAGCTTATAATTATTGCTTAAGCTTTCAAAGAAATTATAGTCAAAGAGACTGTTAGAGTTTGAATGTTTGTTATGAGCTGTTGCTAACAAGCAAAAGAAAAAGAAAAAACTCAATAATCATTCAAAATGAAGATATTCTGTTAAGTGATTTATTCAAAGATTAAGTAAGTTTGAAGTTTATTTTTCTAATTAAACTCTATTAAATATTTGTTCTTAAACATTAAATCGATTAAACTTTCTGTTCAATACTTTCGCTATTCTAATGATAATGAATTAAAAAACTTATTATCATTTGAAAAAATGTATTCCTTTATATTTTTGACTTAAACTAAATTTGCATTATTGTTATTATTATAAGAAGTGCTGCAAAAGTATTGATTGTCATAAAAACTGTAATAAAATAATTAATTTTGAGTGATACAGTAAAAGCTGAGTTAAGCGACCACCCTGGTGCGAACATTGCTGGTCGCTTCAGAAAGTCAAACTTTTTTTAAGTTCAAAAAACAACATTTATTCAAAAAAGCCTATTAATGATGAAAACTTTTAAGTTCTATCATAAAAATGAATGAAATGCAATGAATGCAAATCAATTTATATTAAATGTAATAAATTTGA
>JAQIWZ010001374.1:0-12201 GCA_034697245.1 Malaconothrus monodactylus
GTTTAACATATTAATAGACAAATAGATTCATTGTCCTGTAATAATTCCTATCAATTCTAAAGGCAATCAACTTATTTTGTTGAGTACTTAAGGATAATGAATGTAGAATTGATGTCTAAAAAAGATTAAGTTAAACGTGAATACTGTCAAATACTGTCATTTTGAAACTCATTAATTACTGGTCTGAGGATTAATTTATGGGTCGTTTATTCTATTTTTTTCTTATCTTTTATTGATAAAAGTAACTCAAAATTAAGATAGAATTATCTGAAACTAGACTCACGACTCCGGTGTGCGGGTCTTTCGCTCCATTACTAAAAGTTGAGGCCAATGTACTCGAACACGACTCGTCGTAGTGCGCATTTTGGCCGTCATTAATGGCAGAATTTATAGATATAGTCCACATACTCGCTGCATATCCATCACAGTTGCAGTCATCGTCTTCTCCGCCATCACCTGACGCCCAAACGTATATATTGCCCAAACCTCTTCGGCCCTACAAATGAAGTTCAATTAAATTATTTTTATTGAAATGAAGTTTCAAAAGGCATACCTCATTGACACCGCGAACAATTGCCCGCATAGTTGCATTACGAGGTCCATCAACTGTTTTTCCATCATCAGTAGGGCCCCAACTGGCACTGTATATATCTATCAAATCTGGCTCATGACCCATTGAATTAGCTTCGATTAAATCAGTCATATATGGCTGATCTAACATTCGAATGCCGGCAACTTTTGAGTCATAGGCGACACCAACTCCGCAGATACCGTTATCTCGTTTGGCGGCCACTTCACCCGCACATCGAGTCCCGTGACTTGTTTTATGAGTAAACATAATTTTAAAAATCTTTGTTCAGTTTCTTAAATATACTAAAATTTCAAAGCAATACCTATTAAACCAATCATCTGTATATCTTGGATATGGAAAGGGGTCATTACTACTGAAATCATAGCTCGCTCTTGCATTCTATAATGAAAAATTAAGTCTTATATCTCTGTACAGTAAATATTGAATCTAAAGTATCGATTATACGATGAAATTATATTTATAAATAAAGACTTACGTAGTTCTCTCTTATGTCGGGGTGCATGTAATCAACCCCTATTAAGCAAAAAGGTTTGTGTCAATCATTTTAATTGATTCAATTACATGAAACTATTAGACATACCGTCGTCCATAATTGCTGTGGTGACATTTTTTCCTGTTATCCCTTGAGCCCAAGCTGTAAAATTGAAATTATCGTTAGATTACGAAATTCAGTAATGACTGCAACTCTCAATAATCAAAGCTCTAATTACCTGCTTCTACATTCAAATCTAAGCGTTTTTTACCCCCGTTTTGTCCAACGTTTTTCTAAAAATTGAATAATTTAAAGCTATAGATTGCAAAAGACGTATAAACTTAAACAAATTAAGAAAATTCTTTAAAAAAAAGAAGGAAATTTAATATAAGTTTAGCATTTTTCACTAATATATTATATCAGTAGTTTTCAAACTTTTTTCGTTCGCGGCCCAGTAAGTGGTCTCAGTAATGAGAAAAAGCTCTCTCACTTAAATAGAGCCTAATGTTAAAAAATTTATACTCAGGGACCAGTAGTGGCTGTAAAAGCTAGTTTGAAAATCCAGGTATTATATCATACAATTTATTGTATGCATACAATTCTGTAAGATTTTAATTAACGAAATCCTCAATGAATAAAATCTTTATTTAAAGAGGAAATTTAGTTAAATTTACGTAAGTTTGGAAAACAGATGCAGTTATTCTCCTTAAAACTCCTATGAAAACAATAATTAAACTATACCTATAACAAGAAATTATAAAATAAAATTGTTTTGTCTTTGTTGTATTAATTTGAAAATATTTGAGATATAATACGCACAATCAAACCATATTTACATCAAATTTATTATAATTTATTCAACCAAATAAGTTGAAAAATAACCACATTTGCGATCATTTGTAGATATGGAAATGAAAAATTTATTATTCAATAAATTCCAAAGCTATTGTCATAATATATTCGATAAATATGAATTCTTATGTGATATAATATAATGAATATTAAATTTTCTCTTTTCTATTTATCAACATTGAATCACAAATTTTTATAGAAATAATTCAATAGCAAGAAATAAACTCTTAATAGTATTTATTATATAAAATAATTTTGGGTCCTTTAGAATTAATACAGAATGGGAACTTGTCCTATATAGTACAGTACTACCTAACCTAACCTAACCTAACCCAACCCATAAAACCCAACCTAACCTTACTAATTAAGTCAAATCAAATATTTTCAAAATTTCACTAAACGCTAATTAGTAACAACACTTTGAAGTAAAATTTCAAGAGATTTAGTTGGGATTACATTTAGGAACACTTTTATTATACTACGATTTAAATAATTAAATTACTCGTTATAAATAAAACAAGTTTTTGGACTATTGAAAAATAACTGATATAAAAAGATTTTCTGGTTTCTGGAAACGGGTCTCTTTGAAAAATTGATCGAAATTTGAGTTACAAAACAAACATACCAAATACCACTGGAATTGAAAATAAGGATCTGTTGGCTCTTTATTCAAAGAAAGGTCTTCTGGCCCGAGACGAAGCTTATTATAACCTCTTTTTATTCTTCTAAACCCAATTTGTTGAGATGCGAATTGTACCTAAATTTCAATTGAATAAAAAATATTTAGTTCAAAACATTGAATCATTTTATAATTTATGTTTTGAAAAAATAGTTATTGGATAAGATTTAAGAAATAAATTTAAATCAATAGAAGAGTGAGAGAAAGTTGGTTACGGCACTTGTCGGATATATTATAGCATTAAGCTTTCGTTGACGCACTTCCAGTTTATAAGCTTTAGCTCAAACATAGCTTTAATTATAGTTGAATTCAGAAAATGAAGGATCAATGAAGTATCTCATTAATTGTCACTCTTTTTGATATATGAGTGGATGAAAAGAATTTCGAGAAAAAAATATAATAAAGAAAAGAATATAAGATTAGGAAAGAATCGAGAAAAGTATAAATGTTTTTATATATAACTCTCACTTGTATAACAAATGAAACTGATATCATTTGTTTTCATATAAATCATGACTGAGTTCGCAAATCAGATTTCAATGCGTAGAACTAAATTATTATCAATGGGTAGATTTCATTCATTTTATGCCCACTTTTTTCAAAATGACTCGAAAAATAAGGTCTTTTGAAATTTTGTTATTTGACTAAATTAAGAAAAACAGCTTATTTACAATTATTTATTTTCAGTCACATTTAATTGCTTGAAGTTAGCATTAATTGGAGTAATTTTTTAAAATTAGATTTAGAATATATAAGCGTTGGTTTTTTCAATTACAATAATTTAATTAACGATTTCAACAATCAAATTAAATTGCTTTTTCCGGTAGAATCAATATTTAATTAAGGCAGTAATATATTGATTATTGTTGAACATAAATATCAATTTTCAATACAAACATTTGGTTTTTTAAGAGGAATCTAAAATCATTAATTCATTTGTTAGCCGGAAATCTTCGAAATCCTTAAACCTTATAAACCATTGAAATTGGAGTTATCCTCACTCAGCACTAACTATTTTCTGAGTCTATTTGTAATCACAATTTGATTTTTTTCGATTAAATACGAAGCGAATTTCTGTCAATTCAATTCAACCAAAAGAATTCAGACAAATGAAAGCTAATAATTATTGTCTAAATATTAAGTTTTTCTTATTTATTTATTTTATTATTATTATTATTTTGACAATTAATTGGAAGGATTTCCCGATACGTAAATGCTTTTAAAATCGATTGGAAGGAATGAAAGGTATGCTTAATATAAATTTAAGAAAATTTGAATGAAAATTAATTGACTGAATTTGGACAGAAAATATTGAATCGCTTCGTATTGTGTTTGATAAAAAGAAATAAAAATTACACTTATAGTAAGAATCGATATTGAATGTGCGTAAGGAGTATTTTTATCATCTCATCTTTAAGTGGTTTCTTTCAATTTTCCAGACAAAAAAATATAAGGTTTTTATTTATATAATATATTTTTATTTATATATAGGTATATATATATATATAAGTATATAGAAGTACTCTTCTAAAGGAAATCTACACGAATAATGGTTTTACTCACTTAGAAGAGCACAATTCTATTACAGTAAATGTAACGGTAATTTAATAGCGATTGCATTAGAAATTATTATGCATTTTGTGCACTCAAGACATAGTTTTCTCCCACATTACAAAAAATAAATGTTTATAACAGACATAAAATATTAAATTTAGATTCATTATAGATTGTTTATTTCTAAAAATAAATTTTTTTATCAATAATAAGTTAATTTTTGAAGAAATTTATTTCTATAATTGATTAATAAGTTATGAAAGAAGAAGAAAAAGAAATGAAAAAATCTTTTTTCAATTAAAACAAAAAGAATTATTTATAACCACTGTATCTAATAATTGAATTTATGGTTATTTGAATTTATGTAAAATTAATTTTTTAATGAAAATGTTTAATTGTATGACAAGGTTTTCATTGGAACGAAATAATGAAAACTTTGTATTCAAAAGGATAGTCGAATGGTTTTGCTCAATATACATAACTTATTACTTAATTATATAGTACATTATGTACTGCGAGTCAATAATAATCTTATTTACGTAGAAGTTCATTACTTATATCTATTTTGATGAAACATCCATTTTGTGAGCACAACAAGCGTTCAACTAAACTAATAATCGAAGTTTATCCAAACCAACTTTCATATGATTGTCGGTAAACTCATATAAATATGATATAATACAGAACTTACCAATGGGTCAGATTTTAGTTTTCGATAATGAGATATACTTCTTTTGGTTCTTGCGTGGGGTAACCCACTATGCATAAAATGGAACTCATTTGGAGAACCCAATACCTAAATTATTGAATCAAAATTGTTTAAGTTTCAGATTAATTATTTATTGAGTCTATTAAGAATCGACAGTAATTTTTGAAATTTTTTTTAAGCTTAATCTAAAAAATTAAATGAAGACTAATATTCAGAGTCTAGTATGACATTGAAATGTTCATAATATTAGAATCGATTCGAAATTATTCTTAAATTTTTCAATTTTTCATTGAATAAAAAAGAGTTTTAAATTAATATCAAAATTCAATTAATTTTTTGTATATTGAGAATTATTGAAATTAATTAAATTTCTTTTAATGTTAAATATAATTTAATTTTATAACTGAAAAAATTTGAAAAATTTGAGAGCAATTTGAATGATTCCAGATGTTAACAGTTTTTCAAATGATTAGAGAGTTTAAAGAAATAATATTTGATACAATTATTCATTGCGTGACAGTATTTCCTCTCTTTAGTTTTATATTTAAAACCAATTTAATGAAATTGATGAAATCATGAATCACCTCATCAGTGAAGAAATCAAAGTTTCTCCATATGATATAAATAAAGCCTGTCTAATACGAAAAGAAAATCTATTTGTATTTTTATCTCTATTTATTCTTAAAATAAGATTTTCTAACAATATTTTCATGTTTTAAATTGAATATTAAGCCTTCATTTAATTGATGAATATATAAATTCTTGATTTATAAATAATTTTAATGATTTAAAATAAAATGAAGAGTTTATTAACGAGAAAAATGACATAAATTTAGATATATTGAATGAACGAATGACTTACAGCTCCTAAATTGATAAATCCATTTCTTTTAGCGATTTGATGAGCAATTTCTTTGTCAGCATCTCTTGTAAATCGGACAAGAAATGAATTAGTGAAGACCTCGGGAGAGGAATTTGTTTGAGTTATTTGAATTAGAGTAATAATAACCAGTATAACAACAGCATTCAATGGCGGAAAGTAATGCCATTTAAGAGCTCGACCGCTACTTATTCCACATATGTTTGGCCGGCACGATGACATGACACGATAGATAACGGCCGGACAAAGATTGTGGCGATGACAATGATGTTTATCAATTACTTATAAACTCCTTCCCTCAAGAAATATGTGTTGTTACAGAATTTTTACATCAATATTTGGTCGACCATTGCGTTTCACATATGAATATGTGTTTCACTATAGAATAGCATTCACTATAGAATAGTTATATTGAATGCGAGTTTGTTATCGATCTAGAATTTGGTGAAGTGGAGTTGAGTACAATGTTCGGTAGTGCGGGTTACATATTATGTATGACGTCAACCAAAAGAGAATTAAGTTTACTCCAATTGCACCTAAAGCTTATATGACGGCTAATGCATACGATATTGACAGACATCGTCAAAAAATGGCCTGGCCTTCAAAATTATTGCCGTAAGTTTGCCATCTATAACACTTATGTTTTATTTCTATTCATTCTATAGGCGTCAGAATTTATTTAATTTTTACTTTTATTTTTTAATTTAGTTAATTTGTATTTGAATTTACAGTATTATAAAATTCTGAATTATTTATTGTTTTTAATCCTTGTGTTTCACATTTGAGTCAATAAAAACCTACTCTATTTATTTTAATATCGTCTATATGGAGAAAATCACAGAAAAATTCATTATCAAAGATTTCATTAACAGCTTTAAGCAAATTATTTCCAGATTGAGAAAAGGATTGATTAAAAAATGTTGTTTGGAAATCACTCATTAGTTTTAAGCAAATAGGTTTTCATTAGTCTTAAACATTTAATGCGTATTGATTTGAAATGTTAGAGTTGATATTGAAAATCGTGTCACATATTAGTTGAGCTCATGTTATCACAAAAGATTAATACAAATATTGATTACTTCAATAAAGTTAGTGATTTCCATCTGGTATTATGTCATTAATTTTGTATCAAACTCTGGAGACTTAATGATTAAAAATTAAGACAAATCTTTCTTAATTTCGTATGAAATGAAGGATAAGCAAAATTACAAAATAAAACTCTTTGAATTCAGTTTTACCCCTTTAAAGACTCTCTATGGCATGACATTATATAAAACTTGTTAATTTTTGAGTTTCGATTCTCATTCATAATAAGAGCTTAAGAAAATCGTTAGATTTCTGAAACATTTATGTATATAAAAATGATTTACTTTAATCAAAATAACTGAGTGTATTATTTAATGATTCATATTTAGCCGAAACCTCTATGAATAAATCCCATGTAAATAAGATTTATTTTTGTATACAATTTCCTTTTTTATTGAATAACTAAATCCTATAATTAAATGCTGTGCTCAACTTCTATAGCAGCGGGTGATGACGACATTTCAATGAATGATGTAAATTGAATAAAATTATGTAATACAAGTTCTATTGATTATATTATTCAACCAGTACTTAACTTTTGACAAACTTATAATAAAACTATCAACGATTGAGCGAATTAAGCAATGATTACAAGAGATGAACAAAAAACTATCATTTGAGTCGAATTTTTATTGAAATTAAATGCAAAAACTTTGATCTGAGACTTATAATTGTTACAAATTATGAACAATTAGATTAAAATATTTCAATATGAAAAATGATTAATTAAAGTAAATAAACAAATGATTTTTTGTTAAAATCCATTTAATAAAAGATTAAGAGTTGCGCTAAGAATATAACAAAATGAATTGTCAAATATCATTAATAAATTAAGTGTGAATTTAAATAAATAATACGCTGTAAACGTGCAATCATGAAAGCTGAGTTCAGTCTTTAGTAAGTCTTTCACTTAAATCACTTAAATTAATGCATAACAACCTTATCAAATAGTACGCAATTCACATCTTGTTATTTCGATTCTATTCTTGTTTAGCTTTAAGGCTGATCTAAACTTACTAAAGAACTATACAATCAATGAAGAAGAAAAGTTTGAGATAATAAAAACACGAACGAAACTATTATATAACTAAACTTTATGAACAAATGAGCTTTTTATGGCTCTTATTATAAACAATTATATATTTTGAGATAATAAACTATTATTCAGCCTCATTGCAAGCTTGATATAATTTAGTGCAATCCGCGCCATTTCTTCCTTGTCGTGAGGCTTCATAGTTGCTATTGAATGGAACTGACTTCTGGTTTTCTAGTAAATAACTTGATGCATAACTATAAAAAAATAACAATACAAGGTTATCCTTAAATAAGTTACAAAAATTTGTTCAATACATACCCTCCAAATTGAGCAATAAGGTATCCCAGTTCTCTACCTTCTCTTGAGGCACGTGCAGCTGCTTCACAAATGTACTTTTGTGTGCACTGTTCTTCAGATGTTAGAACAGACCTCACATAACCTTTAAGCATTGATATTCCGGCCACTGCCGCGTCATCTAATGAATCTCGAATACCTCGAGATGAAGAGGTTCGCGCGCGTTGACCGAATGATGACTTCAACATATCTAAGACCTTAACATTGAAAACAATTATTGGATAATTGATTTTTGGGAGCCTTCAGGAAAATATAAGTATCAAGTCTGACATACTTTGACGAGAACATTAAGTACTTGTCTAGACGTCGCTGTGCTTTCTTCTGTCGAACCAAAAAGTAGTTTAACAATAGTTCTCACTATATTTTTTGTATTTAGAAATTGAGATAATTCTTTCTTGTCCTGATCGAATCGAAATTTTCTTTCGTCAAAACGAGCCTGTCGTGAACTGTTTTGAGTCTCTGTTATATTGTCTGACTGTTGAGCCATTGATAAGGCCAGTAAAGTAGCGAACGAACAGAGTATTATTAAATATTTCATTGTATCTGTGAATCAGACAATTCCTTCTAATTAATCATTTTGAATAGTTTTGCAATAAATCTTTTGTTAATAAGAAAGAGACTTAATATACTGGAAATTCTATTAAATTATAAAAGCATTTCTCTATTATGTTTGACCCAAATAGTTATTATGTTGAAGACAAGCAATGATTATTTGGTTCCGGTTCTATGACTATAAGTGCTTCCACATTAACTATCTAAAGGTAATGTAGTTTTTCAAGTTCAAGGTATGGCAAAAAAGACAACTTGATTTTGTACTAACAAGTACACAGATTTTCATTCCTATGTTATTTTTTTTAACTTTTTTCTAGTTTGTAATAAATCTATCAAAATAAACATTAAGTCTTATCTCGTATACTCAACTGATCTAATGCTTCAATTTTTGCAGCAAAAGATAATTACAAAATTAAATTATATCGAATTCATTGACTTTTTTTTCCTTAACTCATAGAAAAACATAATTTATATTCTTATTTAAGTTCGAAAACACAGTAATTTAGACCAGATTTCAAGTTTAGGATATTCCAAGGACAGGATATATAAAACTTGATAAATAATTTTAATTTTTTGGAAAATTCTCTGAATTCTTGCAAAACATAAAAAATTTGCAGATTTGTTGTATAAACTATTAAATTGATTGCGATATTTTGTTATTTATTGATTAAATTGAATTTAAATATCAAACTAATGAATGAATATTTTTCAGATATGCATAACATTTAGATGAAGATTAGATTCATTTTCATAAAGCAACGCAAAAACAATTGTTGACAAAATCTATCGGACAATCACATCAAATTAAAAATCATTTTTGCTTTTGGAATAAACAAAATAACTAATAATATATCAGAAGAATTAAAGAAGAAAAAGTCTTCAATTAAAAATTATGCGGAAATCAAATACAAGAGAAACAACAGTTGAAATAAAAAAAAATAATACGAATATACTCGAACTCACCAAAATATTGAATTGATAAACAAAGTGGTAATCCTTAAAGAAGTTGATGTCCACAAAATGAAGTAATACAAAAGACAAACTATTACTATTTTCATCTTTTAAGCGTTTATATACTGGCCCAGAGGCCGAAACATCACATAAGAGAGGGCTGAATCATTGGCCCGGTTCTTGTATCCTCGGCGTCACTCGCCTTCCCATCCTCTTAAGGTCACGAATGACTGAATCTTATGCCTAACTGTGCTCTCATAACAGTGTCATAACAGTACCTCTTACGAGAATAGTTTTTTCAGACTTGTTAAGTTATATAACATATTAGTTGACTAAAAGTCAACTTTTTCCTAATAAGATCTTCATTTAATCATTTGATCAGATATTACTGCTTTTCAGATAATTCACTTATTTGGTCAAAGGGTTAAATTTTTTTCTACATCTCATTAATTGCTCTTTTTTGATTTAGACTCAAATGCAAAAAAGTGTTTTCCGATTGTTCATTTATTTTTCCATTTTTTAGGATTAGATAAATTTATGCATAAACTTAAAAGTGTTGGATTATGAATAACACAAAAAATGCATTGTTCAGTAAATAACCTGAAGAGCTTTTCTTATACAACAGGATTAAAATACATTCTAATTTTTGGCTTATGATTTTCTCATTTACCTACGGCTAAGAAGGCAATAAATGTAACTGTATCTTATGAATGAGGATATATGAGGATATCCTGCTTTTCTTCTTCACAATGCCTCAAATACTTTAATGATCTATAGTTAAGTAATATTCTAAAGGAGATTAAACTGATTTAAAATTTTTTTTTTCATAAATAAAATAAATAAATATATGAAAACTAGAAAACTTTGATTGGTTGCAAACGTTAAAAATAATATGGCATTCATAAAGACTTATAACTAATTGTGATACAGATTCATTGGGATTAAGACTTATGTAAAATTGAAAATAAGAAATGTCCCGGAAGTGAGAATTTGTTGCATGAAGTAACAGCAATGGCAACATGAGGGTCATGGTGAAGGATGCACACAAACCAATTGCCACAAGCAATACTATTTTGCATTACTCTACGCTAAGCAATATTTACGATTTTAACAAAACTTGTTTTGAGAATCAACAACTATTCACGCATTTATTATTAGACGCTAATATTATAGATATTTCTTGTTTTTTGATCTATTTTCATTGTATTGATTCCATCTTTTACTCAGTTTACAAAAATATTCAATTAAGTTAAGCAAATAATGAAAGAACTGAAAACTTATTCCACAATTTGATGGTTAAAAACTGATTCCACAATTTTATGGTTAACTTGCGTTAAAAGAGCAACAGTTTTTATATTTAAGTATATGGTTAGTGAGAGAAAAACATCTTTCATTAACATTTATTTAATGACAATAGGTCAAAGAGTCGGAAGCTATCTAACAATAATAATACGAACAAGTATTGCAAAAAACTTGTCTATTCTATTACTTTAATGAACTTCATTTGTAAAGAAAAAAACATTAATTCAAATAACTCAGAACTTTTTTGTACCGATTGATTGCTTATTGAAAAGAATTCAAATGATTTTGCAATTATTGGAGGTCACATTTTGATGAACTTCAAGTTACATAAAAGCTATTAAATTAAAATACTATCACAAGTACATTGACATTTAAATTCAACGAGTTATTCATTAAGAATATATTAATATTTAATATTAATAACTAACAAATATGAAGAATGTTGAAAATATTTATCAGAGAAAATGAACTTTTCTTTCAAATAAGTTTAATTGTTATAGTTATTATCAATTAGTGAAATCTTTCACAATTCTTATCACTATATTGAAGGAGATAACGACAGTAATGCTGTTTAAATTTGAATGATTGTAATGCGAATGACCGCTTATTTCTATTTAATTTTTTTTATGAATGAATGAATCCATTGAAAATTTTTTTTCATAACGAAAATTGTTATATTATTTTGAAATAAAATATAAGAAAAGACAAGGATATAGTCATCTAATATTTAATGCAATAACAGATATATCACTCTCTGTTAAGGATTTCATAACGATTTGGGTCATTCGGCTACAGATACCAAACGCCAATTATTGTTGGAAAGTTGATATTTTTACAATTGTTTAACTAAATTATATTCAAGAGTCATCGCATCATCACTTCCTTTTGTTCATGTGAATTATGCCGATTTGCTTGACCTGCATTTACTTCATTCCGGACTTTATATCTTTTGAGAGGTGGCAATAATTCTGTATTAACACTGCTTTGTACCGAAATCTGCACTTTTTCATAAACGTTTACGCCTTTCTTTCTTTTTTTCATTTTCGTGTATAATCTAAATTATAATAGTTTAGGAGAACAATACTTTTATACTTAATGCTAATCATTTCAATTATTATAAAAAATGTGATGCCTATCATTGTGTTCACAAAAAGGTTCAATTCTGTAAATTTGAGATAGAAT
>JAQIWZ010001375.1:0-12195 GCA_034697245.1 Malaconothrus monodactylus
TTTACTTGAAATAATTGAAAAGTTAAAAATTATAACTTATTATTAATAAGTTATTAATTTTGCTAAACTTTATTCAATAGCTACCGAAGTTAGAAAAGTTGTTCTGAAGAGCATTTACATCGAAGAATCAGGAAAACATCGGCCAATCTATAGACAAATAATTGCTCGTTCGACATATAGCAAACCACATCAAAATTCAATGAACAAAACTGATAATTTTGAATGCGCTAAAACAAAATATCTTTGGGATATATATGGGAACCAAACGTGGGTTTTCCAACTAACGAGAGGCTATTATTTCAATTATTTCATACTTTACATGAAAGGCGGCTCTCTATTAGAGAATCAAAATGACAATAACTTGAATCTCGAAGCAGGCATTCAAGACATAGTTAGCTCAAAGTCGTGTGAAATCGAAAACTTTAGTCTTATGGACGATGCGATCACTTATAAAATTGGTTTTATTTGTAGTCCATCTCTAAAACCGATTGCATTGCATGAGGGCATCGATGAATCAGTACAAGAACTAATAATAAGATTAGATACTCAAAAAATAAATGTTACGACAATTTTTTGTGCTCTCAAACTATATTCTATAAGTGATTCCTGTGGTTCTCCAGAAAAACCATTAAATTCTCATTTGTTAGCGCGCGAAAAGACATACTCTGTATTCTCCTGTAGAGAAGGCTATTATATTGAAGGAATACAGAAAGTTAAATGTGGCCCAACTGGCAAATGGATGAATGAGTTTCCATTATGTAAACCTAATAAGACTTGCGTTATACCAGCCATTGATAGAGAAGATCCCTATTTGCTTATTCAATATAAAAATGTATATAAAGTTAATGGTGTCTCATATGGAGAACCCGATGGTATAGCTATTTATGCCTGTATTAACCAAACTAATGAAACTTCAATGCAATTCAAAGGAGAGTCAACTCGTATTTGTAAAGATGGCAAATGGACTGGAAAACAACCCATTTGTCAACATTTAACAGAAAGTTAATATGCAATTAATTAATTATTTTGAATCAAATTATAAATTTTGAAAAATTTCTCTTAAAAGTGATACATAAATGATTGTTTTTGCAATTTCAGTGAACTTGTCGCAAATCTCATATCATTTCGAACCAGAACTGAAGAGTCCTCAAAACAATCAAAGCTTGAATAAAGTTTATATCGTTATAATAGCAATGTTGGGATCATTTACTGTGGGAGGAATAAGTGTTGCGATCATTATTTATTTGGTAATTAAAAGAAGAGAAAACTGCAGAAAAAGGCCCAAAATCTCTATTATTATTGATGAAAGTGAAGATATTGATTATGATAGACCTCAAGAGTACTCATCAGTTCGTGTGAGTCAATGCAGTAATTTAAGTAATGAAGTAATTAATCCTCTTTATGAAGACTTAAAAAAATTTGGAACTCCTCTTAATATACCCATAGAATCGGTAGATTCAATGGCTTCACTTCAGTCTAATTAATGCAAAAATTTTGTGCTTAAAGTTTTTCAATTATTTAAATATGCATTACATTAAATGTAAAATAATTTAAATTCATAAAGTCGGACATTATTTAATGGGGAAAAAGTGTAGAATTCATACAACATAAGGGTATTCTTTAACTAATGAATCAGTTATTAACATATATTTGATATGCGATAAGGAAAATATTGAGTAATCGTTTCGAATATCATATTATCTTTCAATCATTGAAAGTTATAATTGAAAACTATTATCTTTTCATAGACTTTGATCCTTTTTGAATGACGGCATTAGAAACTGAATGATAATATGAAATTAGAAGATTTACATAAAACATTAATAAGTTTTTCGTAAACAAAATAATTAGCTATCCAAATGCTGAAAGCTATGTACAGATGTATTACAAGTGTTTCAAAACAAAACAAAAAAGTTTGTGTTAACTTTATGTGAAGGGTATTGAGTTTAATAAAACTTTTTAATCAAACCTTTATAATGAATAATTCAACGCATGGTTTGAGAACTTAAAAAATGAAATTCATAAGTATTATCTGAATTCTTGAGCTTAGAATCTTGACCTCAGAGATGATTCAGTTATATTCAAAAGAATTTAAATCCAAAAAATAGAAATGAATTCTCGATATCGGAGTCGAAAATGTAAAGTAAAAGTATATTAATTAAAAAACAAGATTACATAATATGTAAATAAGATTAAAATATAATGTTTTTTTAATGTAATGGAAAACTTTTGTGAGAAAGTTTCAACACTTCACCTAAATATTTGTAACCAATCATTAATCGAGTCTTAAGTAAACTAATTTTAAATGTCAAGTCTATTTATTTGCTGAAGTAATAGTTCCAAAAAGTCCGAACTATAATCTTTTTTTGATTATTACCCATTAATTAATAAGTAATTGCAAAATACCTGATATCACAATTAAGAAAGAGTTTAGTGATAAAGTCCAAAATAAGACCACTTTTACTCTATAAACATATTTATTTAATGATAAAAATTGTTTCCGAATATTATTTTTTTAGTCGAAATGTTTCAGGATTTTTATAATAAAAATATTTGTATTGTAAAAATTTTTAGATTAATTTTAAGAAAAATTAACTAAAATGTTTAATTATAGTAAAGTAATGATAGATTAGTATTGCATAAGCAATAATTATATCCTTTATTAAATATTAATTACGATATACAACACTTTATTTCCTGCAAATTCAACCTTCGCGTCTGATTCGCTTATCAAAAATATGGACTTTCAATTGGGATTCCATCTGATACTTGCCAGCCTTGATATCAGTTACCACGTCCTCCACCGCTAAAAATTTCGTCATTTGATGACTAGCTTTGGTAACTAAACTGGAACATATATTTGTGGTGCGAATATCTTTCGCATCAGTTGAAAAAGTCTGAGTATAAGGTCTTTCTCTTTAGTGTGTCTACACCTGAATCGGTGTAAACAACTTTAGTGTGAGTGTTACTCAAAAATAGTACAATTTATTAAAAAATTAATTAATTCAACTTAAAGTTTCATTTAATAAACACTAGTTTTGAATTAAGTCGTCATTCGATAAAAGTATAATTTTCGAAACTTGAAGATTACGAAAGAAAAGGTATGTTTTTCTCGTATTTTTGTAACTAAATTTTTTATACAGTGTTTCATTTGATTGAACAAAAATATTTTCCCCTTTGCTTAACTTATCCAATTGGAAGAACTAATAATAAAATTAATGATCAGTAAACTTAAAAATCTATCTAATAATAAAGTAGTAATAATAATACTATAATTAGAGGTAATTTCTCGGTAAAAGTATAGATAATTTGAAGACTGTGCTTATGCTAAAAAGCAACTGCAACTAAACAAAGCTAATAATAATATAGTGTATAGACTGCAAACTCATCAAAACACTTTTTCTGAGTTTTCCCCTTTTTAACCATTATTGATAAACTGCTAGAGAAGTAAATCTGTTTTCCCTGCGGGTAAATACTTTTCAAAAGGTTCTTTCGTGTCACTGCCTTTAAGAGATGATACTTTGCAAACTGTATCTTCACTTCCCATCCTTGTGTTGACCTTACTTTGAATAAGTTTATATATTGAATACCACGTCAGGAGAACGCCTTGTTTGCACCTAATCATCAATTTTTGCGACTCCAACAGTCAATAATCGGTTGTGGCTCTCAGCCAGAGTTTTTTGCCCAAACAAACTGAACACTGGATTTCCTCAGTAACAAATATTTTTCTGTTTACTGTTAGCAATGAGATGACATAAGAAGAAATCACCAGATATTTGCTGTTTTCCAATAACAACCTTGATTTGTATCAATTTATCTTTCTGCATTAGACATGGATTCTGATGTGAAGAGGTAAGCTCTCAATAACTTTAACTTATTTAAAGTACTGTCTAATCTTTTCAATATAATTACAAGCTTTACATTTATAACAACCACTTCAAGTATTTAATTAAACTTAAGTTCAAGTGTTCAGTGAATCTGCAAATAATCTGCAAATAATTTTTTCTTTAATTATTTTTCTTCATTAATACATCATATCAGCAAATATTAATTGATAAGTAATTGTTTAATTAATCGGTATTTGTAGCGAACCTGTCACTCAAAACGGTGATTTTGAGTTTAATATGGACTCAATACAACTCAATGCCTCCGCATCACGAGTTGTACCTAAGGGTGGAATGTTATACGGAGAATATTTGCACGTGAGTTCCAATTAATACCTTATTTTACTTTACATTCGACGTTAATAACAAGTTCTTATTTTGAAGTCTTTACCCTCCAATCATTTGAGTTTAAAAACTTTTGTTTCCATATATTAATACATTTATAGTTTGTTGTCATGTTTTATGTGAGAAGAATTTTAAGTATTTCTAATGAATGTTTTTCTAAATTCACAATAATTATAGATTAATTCTGAAAGAATTATTCAAATTCTTTGCTAGAATTAAAATATTTTAAAACTAAATTTCAACGTTTTTCAATTAGTATTTCTTTATCAATTAATATATGAAATAATATCAATTATTGAACTTTGACCCATAGGTAGACAAACTATTATCATGTCAACAGCCGGTAACTCGTACGTTAGGTGAAGAAGTACATGACGAGCATCTCTTTATTATAACACATCAAGCCTATGAACTTTGGTTCAAACAAATAATATACGAAATTGATTCAGTTCGCAATATAATGAATCGACGGGTGAGCGTAAGTATCCCTTAAAAGTGAACGTTTTGTTTCCCGAAGTGTTCGTTGAGATAAATGTATAACGGAATCATAAAAACCGATAAAAAGTTATAAATAAACAATTAATACTAAAAAATTTGGCTTTATTTCCAGGATGTGGATGAGGCAAATATGCTTATCATAACTTCACGACTTAATCGAGTTGTTTTAATTCTCAAGGTATTGGCCAATTATTATTATTAACTCATATTTCCAATAAAAGCTTTATTTCAATGAAAGCTTTATTACGTCAAAATAGTAAACAAATACTAATCTCATAGAAATATTATCATTAAAAATAGTGTAAATACCAAATTATCAATAATAATGTGCTATTTTTCGGCCTTAAGCTACTTGTAGATCAAGTGACGATTTTGGAAACTATGACTCCATTAGATTTCATGGAGTTTCGAAACTATTTATCTCCTGCTTCTGGATTTCAAAGCGTTCAGTTTCGGCTAATCGAAAACAAACTTGGAGTCAAAAATGAGTTGAGAACCAATTATGGAAAGAGTCATTACCTGAAAATTTTTGAAGACCCAAACGTTATCGATTTGATAAGAAATTCAGAAAAGGAGCCATCACTCTGTGATTTACTGCAATTATGGCTCGAAAGAACGCCTGGACTTGAAGTAAATGAGTTTAATTTCTGGGAAAAATATAAAAAAGTTGTGACTTCAATACTAGATCAAAATAAAACTGCAGCCGAAGAAGAAACTGAACCTTTGCAGAAATCATTATTAACGGAAGAATGGAAACGAAAATGTGAATTATTTGATTCGATATTTGATGTGAATAAACACAACGCTTTGATGGCGAGAGGAGACAGACGTTTCAGCCATCAGGCACTTCAGGGAGCGCTTATGATTTCCCTATATAGGGATGAGCCCCGCTTTAATCAACCCTTTCATATACTTGTTCTACTTATGGATATCGACTCTTTGATTACTAAATGGCGCTGTAAGTCATCTGACTTTTGACACATTTAAACTGCTAAACAAAACTACATTTCCATCTTTTTTTGCGATAAAAAGCTTTTCATGTGAATTGACACCAGTTTATTAATGGGATAGTAATCGTAGCGGAACTCTGCCTCTGATTATCAGATAACTGATTAATTTTAGCTTAACTGTGACTTAGTTTGTTTGTAATGATGAAATACCAAAACTAAATTAGTTCAGTCGAAAGCGTTGTGTTTAACCAATGATTGCCCCCTATCTAGAGCTCAAACCGTAAGAGAAAAACCGATTTCATAACGTAGATAAGCAAAAAAAAATGCTGAGTTTTACTATTTTGGGAAAGTTTATTACACTATAATTAAGTTTTCATCCGCTGATCAAACAAGTTATACAAATAAAGTAATTGTTGAAATGATAGGAAGAAATATCAATTTTCAAAATCTATTTCCTTTACAAGTTGACTGACTTTAACTTAACTTTTATTTCCGCAAATATCAACTGATAATGAATTTCAGCAAATAATCGAATGACTTAAAAACTAATAAAGGGTCAAAATTTCTTTTATAGACTTTTAATCACTATTGTTGTGGTTAATAATAAAAACATTTCTAAAGAAATATTATTCTTTCAAAAACATATCCAAACTCATAAAGTTATATAAGTTTGAGATAAAATTCTTATCTTTTATTTTATTTTCTTTTGTTCATAAATTTCTTATAAGTTAAAAGTAATTTAGTTGAAAAATGATATTAAAATAGATGAATTAATTTTAATGAATAGATAATCACGTAGAAATGGTCCTTCGAATGATTGGTGCCCATCAATTCGGTACTGGAGGCTCTTCTGGTTATCAATATTTGAGGACAACTTTGAGTGATCGCTACAAAGTTTTTGTTGATTTGTTCAATTTATCAACTTTTTTGATTCCCCGCAATTGTATCCCACCATTGACTGCAGCAATGAAAAGAAGGTTATCTGTTATGGAAGACATTCCAGAAGATGAGATCTCATACAGCGATAGAAATTCTAAAGAATAACATGTTTTCACCATAAATGATAATTATTTTGACAATTATTTCTTAGAAATTAATTGAATAGGAGATAGCATTTGAAGGCTTACTAATTGGACATTTCGATAGAATCGATAAAAATGTTTTTTTGTATAATTTATTCATCTTTAATAACGTATTAATATTTATTAGAAATTTTAATGTAACCAAATATATATAGAGAGTACCACTAATGACATAAATGATTTAAATATCGTATGGAAACAATTCTGACGAGTGAAATATCTTTCAAAATATATCCCATTATTTTTCAGTACTTTATTGTAGCCTTTTTTCCGTTGTTGTGATAATACTGTTGTAATAAACATAAGGACATTGTTTTCTAGTGTTACTATTTTAGTGTTAATTCTGACTTTTGATTTATGATTGCGATTATTATTATTATCATTATTATTATTCTCAATAAATCTTAAAACAACAAATTCTTATTATAAGTTTGTAAATAAAATCTCAAAATAAGAGCGAGGTTTTTATGCAAATTCTTTTCAAATTCGTATTCGATTACTTTTAACTAATAATACCTTGTTCTCAAGTCGAATAAAACATGATTTTCTTTGTTCCCGAGTCTCTAATATTGTTTGAAAATTTATTTTACTTAAAAAATCAATTATGAATAGGATTTAGATTTCAGTGAATATAGTATTTCAATAAACTTATTTGATTAATGATATGTCAATCTCTTAATAATTGAACATCAATTTATTTGAATAAGTTATTTATGAAAATTCGAGTTATACTAAAACTATTATAGCTGATTTTGTTTTGGAAGTTCAATTTATAATTATTTTCAGTATTGATAGATAGAAAATGCTTAACAAAGTTTTGTCAAAGTTGACGGAAATTTTGAATGCATAAGATTCATAGCGTGTTTGTATAGAAAAAATATAACTTTTAAATTGATTTCTTGTTGCACACAAATTAATTCTTTAATTTTTATTTCATTAATTTTTAAACAGCAATAAAAGCGAACCAATTGGAATTTGTTTTGCACAAAAAAAAATTTCATAACATAGTTGATGACAATGAAGAAAAAAAAATGCCTCAGACCAGTCTATTAATGATGTAATTCTATACAATAATTGCATTTGTCATCATATTTACATTATTTTTAGCCTTAAGATTGTGGCCATAAAACCGCTTTAAATTTTGAAAACCTGCCAACTTATAATGGAATGGTAACTAAGATCTAAAATTAATTTCTATTTTATTCGTTGCTAAATTTTGAATTTAGAAGTTTTACTTTTGCCAAAAACCTTGATTTTGTTAAATGGCCCGCATGTCAAATATAAGTATAAATATATCAAATTATGTCATATTATGTTTTTGCTTAATTTCTATTCGTTTATTCATTTAGTGAAACCATTGACAACATTTTGAGTCATTTACTTACAATAATTTCGAAAGAAAACCGATAAGAAAAATTCAATGAAAGCGAGTTATTTTCAATAATAAGTTATTAAACTTAAAAAAATACTTTCATAACAAATTTTATAAGTTTTTCTGTGTAATGAGTACTTTCTTATCTTTGATTTTACGAATTCAATGGTTGTTATATTAAAAAAAGTATAATAATAGGATCGTTAAAAGTCACATTTTTTTATAGCTTAACGTATTTCCACTGAAAACAGGATATCTTATATCAAGTACAAAGCTTTATCTAAAGTTTGCATAATAAGAGAACTTCAGAAATAGATATTTAGATTCGTTTAACAAAGCTTTCAAAATATAACTTCAGTTTAGTTAACATTAGAGTCGTTTGGAATAATTCAAATGTGTTGAATATTGTGATAATAAGCAGATAATGAGAGTAAAAACAAAAATTGAAACATATGTCTCATTTGCGCATAAAATAAACATTTAATAACAATTTTTACAATAAAGTGCAATATCTTTAGTAGTTTTAAATGTTTAATGAGGAAAAATAGAAGCATAGCTACAGTACTTTGTACTAAATTAAGTTCTTTGTACGCCATTGAATGATGAGTTTTATGGCTTTGAAAAAAGTGCGCTCTCATTGATACATACTATCGTACAGCCTTTATCTAATAAAAAAAATACATAAAAAGATATAATAATAATAAATGCGTAGAAATGTCATTGAATTGTTTTGACAACACTTAATTTAAGCTCAGTTTACAGACGAATTAGTTATTTTGATAGCTTCGATGCGAACTAAACGCATGTTTCTATTTATTAATATAATAGTTGAAATATATAATTTGTTTCTTAAACTCATCGAAATGGGTATCGATTCTGAACTATTTTGTGAAGAAGTGAATGAAGACTTGAGATGTTCAATATGTTTAGAAGTTTTTGATCAACCGTTACAAATATCGACGTGTAAACATATTTTCTGCGCTAATTGTATCTATCAATGGATCAACAAATGTAGTGAAAAACCGACGTGTCCTCATGATAGACGAAGAATTTCACGTCATTATCTTAAATCAGCCCCAAAATACGTGAAGAAACAAATTGATCATTTGTTAGTTAAGTGTCAGTTCAATTCTATTGGATGTCACGCTCGTGTCAAATATAATCAACTCAAACAACATCAACAGAACTGTGAATTTAATCCTAAATTTTCGAATAAACTTTCTAAATGGTTGAGAAGAAGTTCTTTTTACGGCTCAAAAGTTGAGAATAAACGTAATTATCTGTACATAACAACAATGCCAAGTCTTTATTCCTATTCTTATTGTAATATTGCTAATAGATATTGATATGATAGAACTCATACGAATCACTTATATTCTTAACTAAGCTTGGATTTTATCATTTGGAAACTTTAATTGGCATTTACTAAATCTTGATTTAGTCATTCAAATCTCAATTAAGATTTTCAAAAACATGTAAATTATGTTTTTTTTATATTCGTTTATATATATATATTTGTATTTAATTTAATGTAATTTATTAAATACTTAAATATTTTCCTGTCTTACAGCAATTCATTTAATTGCTTTGAGTATAGATCAGTGAAAATATTCACATAAACAAATTCGTCATTTAATAGATAAAAACGTTTTTTACTGATATTTCATTTATACTTTATTTAAATATGTATTTTTATATCAATAGTTGATAACACGTTTTTTAGGGTAAATCATAAACAAAATTTGACGTAAATGTTGAAAAATATTATTTATGTTTTCCACAGAAAAAGATACCATAATTTTGGCTCAACTATTGAAATAATATTTATATTATTAATATTAAGTTTAATTATCAAACACATGATTCGAGTTTTATATCTTTTTTTTATGAGAGTACTAGACATACAAATAATATGAACAAAGAATACTTAATATTTCGCTGTATAAACGTTTCGCATATTAATAAAAATTATGTTTTTATATTTTATACGATGAGAATTTGTTTTTTAAATCATGACAATTGGTATTTATAAAGTTAATTTCAGTGACCTTTAGCAGATTGACAGAATAAACTTCATAATAATATTTTGAGAATTAATCTCATGACAAACTTGTCTTTAAGTTCAGTTAACTAAACGTTGTTGAAGTTCAATTGGGCAAAAGATAATAAACTCACTATCGCCTAGTGATTGATTACTTTTAGCTCTGCAAACAATTGCAATCAATTATGTAAACTATAACAATAAGTCTGCATAAACTTTTATTATTAATTATTAACTTTATTTTGACAGTTATTTTTCTTTTTTGACATTCAGTCTTTGGATCTTTAGAACTTCAGTTAATGGTCAACATTTGTGTTGAATCTTATTTTATGGTTTTGATGCCGAACAAAAATTTAATAATCAAATAATTTTGTTTTTAAACAATAAATTGAAATTAGTTTTGAGCAAAAGTTTTAATTATCTGCAATTAACGGTATCAGTAATACAACCCTTAATATTTTTTTGACATTCTTTCAAGATATCAACTATTAATTTATGTGTAAATTAAATTTAGAATATTCTGACGCTATTGTCATTGCTAGCCCTCGAATAAAAAAATTGATTAGAAATTTTTGAAAATTATCTAATGAATAGACGCCTACGTGACAAGTGTCTTATAACGTAATATGAAAATATTGATCAAAACTTTAATAAACACAGTGATATCACTAGAAAGAAATTTTCTTAACGAAAATGAGTTAACAATTTCATAACAGAATAGTTTGCAAATCAAAATTATTTGTTATGAAATATTAATAACAAAGCAGAAAAATTCTGTTGAAGGCAGAAGTCTTGAATCAAATTTGTAAATATGCAAAATAGTTAGTTTTGCAATTGTTAAAACCGATTCATTTCAGTTTATATTAATTGTTATAACATTGAGAACAACTCATTTCATATCGTTTTTATCAATCTCTGCATTTAGTTCGACAGCTTTGAAATTTCGATAGAATTCATACACTTTAATGATTTGAAACTTTTATTATATTTGTCGCTCATAAATAATCAGAAAATCCTTAAGACAATAATTGAATACAACCCTTAAGATTAAAATTAGTTGATAAAAATAAAGTTAATAAACTTTTAATAATTTAAAGTGAATGAATCAAACTGGGGATCAATTACTCAATCGTATCTTTAAATAAAAACTCGTGTGTAAAGAGTTTTATCAGAAAAATAAAGATATTTTATTGTGTTATTAACATGTAGTTTGAACTCCAACTTTCATAGAGTTATAAACGTCTGAAAGTTCAATAATAAAAAGTTTTTGGTTTGTTGTATAAAAACATATTCTAAAGGAATACTTGATTTGGAATCACATAAGTTTTAGTATAACGTTGTATTAGTGCGTTTTTTAAATAGTTATTCCAGTAAAGTAACTGACAATAAAATTTTTAATTTAACAACAATTAAAATTGTAATATCTTGAATAAAATCAGTTTAAAAATTAAATGAAATTTATTTTTCTCTAATAGTTGGCTATTTTTGATGTTTTTTCATGTTGTCAGTTAGAAACTCGCTCCACAATTAGTACAACGTTTGTCACGCATTGTGAATAAACAAATCTGGAATTGATAAATTAATTTATTAGAAATTAAAACTTATTTGAATATATATTTTCGTATACGCACCAAACCCAACGGGAAAAATAGTATACAACACAAAATACCTGTAATTCAAAAATTGTTAAAAATATATCATTTATTTCAATTACTTCTATAAAGTTAAATAAAATCTCAGTCCTCTCACATTCCATCCTTTTTTGGTGAGTTATTTAATTTAAGGGATTATTTTAAACTATGAATGTATCTTAAAGTTGAACTTTGGTCTTTCGACATTCAGTATTGGATTCAATTAATTAAATTCCAAATTGTGTTTCGTTACGCTTAACTTAGTCTATGATAAACTCACCACAACAAGTGAACTCATCCTCTAAATGGCCAACTCTACAAGTGGGACAGCCACCTATAAGATAAGTTTTATGAATCAATTATTGTTGAAATTTAATCTAACTTTAATAATT
>JAQIWZ010001376.1:0-12195 GCA_034697245.1 Malaconothrus monodactylus
ATATCTTACATTTGCAGTTCTTTTATTTCTTAAGGGTTTCGATCTTAAAGATATACAAAAATAGAAAAATAATAGAATAGAAATGATTTCAAACAGTATAAAAATAAATGTACTGTAAATAACCTTACTTATCTTTTTAACAGAAAATTATAAAGTTATTCATAAACTAGACAGAGAACGGGCCAAAAAAAATGTCCATTGAAAAGCCCAGTTGCGTCACTACTTATTCGGTAACTCGGCCACTGGTCACTTTTCGGGAAGACTTTTTAGTCTTAAGTCTCTATCATGTCCAGGGGCAGAGTCTATAAAGAGTCAGAGAGACAAACCAACATTTGAATATTACAATATTTTTCAAAAACCAAAGATTATTCATTTGAAAGCAAGTAATAAATTGATGAGTTGGCCCGCTATTTGACGAATAGTGCCAATATTGACAATACAGTATAGTCTCATCAATATATCGTTAGAATAGTTTATATGTAACTGCGACCAAATAATAGAGATTATCTCAATTTTATATCGAAAATTTTATTGTTAGAAAAATTATATGAATTATTGACTTTTTGCAATCATTCAAAATTCATTATCGATTTCTCGAACTAAGTCTGTGGTTAATTTTAAAAGCGTTCTGCATTCGAAAATCATTGCAAAAAATCAAGTTTATTAACCATTTTATCCATAAATTCATTGATTTATTTATTCAATTATTTGAATTATTATATTATATTTGGTTCTCATTCAAATGATAATTAAATTAGTAATAATAGGTTCATAAGCTTATGAAAAACATATGAGTTATTACAACACAGTAACAAAAGAATAAGTGCTCTTCATATAGACTCTTCTTTTTTATGAGCTCTCACTTTTATAGTTAAAGAGATGGTCTCTACAATACAGTGTTTCTCAATCGGTGGCACGCGTACCAGTAACTCAAAGTCTTTGCAAAACAATTGAGAAATTGAATTATAAAAATAATTGAGAAACACTTTTGACAATATTTGTGAAAAATGAGAAATTAATTGAAAAAAACTGAAGTCCAAACATTAAAAAAGGCCCAATAAATCATTTTTAAGCTGTGACAGGTATTAAAGAGTACTCAAAATTCACATTTTTTGAAGTTATAAAACTTTGAATGCTGGAGAATGAGTAAAACTGATATGCGATATACTCTTCACGACAAGAAAGTCTGAGAACCACTGGTCTATTGACTTCTTCATAACCCGATTCATAGTTAGCTCAGTTGGCATAAACTTAATTGGTTTAACCGCACAGCGAGGTGTTACTTAAATTGACTGTTTCGGTAATATATTTGAATGAAAGTGAGTTGGAATACGTTTAAAAGAGATTTTTCTCATATATCATATTCTATCGCTGAGGGGTTTCTTACGAACAAATATTTTATGAATTCGTTTTCTCAAAAAACTAATATTATCTTTAGTTTGAGCAAATAGAAAAGAAACAGATTTTGCAATTGTAATAGAAAATAACGCAATAACTACTCCTCCATTGGTCTCGAGAGAATCCTAAATAAATTCGTTATCATCTCATAATGAAAAGAAAACCATTTGAAGATCTATCTATTCCTATTGTATTCATTCGAAACTTGTTTTACTCTTAACTATTATTTGAAAAATGATTTGAAATTTTGCCCACTTTTTGTTTCTCTTTACTTTATGTGTTTCTGTATTTTAATAACATCTTATTATTATAATTCATAAATTACTCAATCATGTCTTTATACTCAAGAGGGAAGGTCGCGATCACTAAGATTCGGATTTCAAAAATATTTTTATGGAATGAATGGCGTGTCATACCATGTTTAAAAATCGTATTCAAAAATGCTGACCGCTAGAGCTCTAATAGCTATAGCCATTTGAAAGTTCAATTTCATAGTATTGCAATGCATTTAAAAGAAGTGATTGAAAATTAGAGGACTGCACACATTATGTTTCAATCATAAAATTTTTCATTATTAACATTTACTATTTATGAATTTAACTTTTTTTTAACAATTTTACTGAAAATTGAACAAATAATAAGTTTATATGAAAGAATCTTTTTCATTTGAAAGCCTATACTCTATATTGAATAAGCAGTTCTTTGATTTTAATGCATTGCAATACTATGAGATCGAACTTTCAAATGGCTATAGCTATTAGAGCTCTGGCGGTCAGCATTTTTGAATATGATTTTTAGTGATCGCATGACATGATATTGATTAGATAAAAATATTTTTCAAATCCCAGTCTTATTGATCGCGACCTTTTTCAAATTGAATTTGCGATTAAAAGCAGAGCTAATGATTCAAAGTATTGGACCGCCAAATAAAATATGAGAACCGCTATTGAAGTGCATCGCAATGTTATATGACTTGTGCCACGCATTGCATGAATGCATTGAAAGTGATGTTCAACTCGAATATACGTTCGAATGTTCGCTAAGGCATTGTTAACTTACGAGTTAGTTGTATTATTCCGACAAACACGCAATATATGTTAGACTAACTTAAAGTATAAAAAAGTATATAATTTATCTCATCTTAAGCTATAGAAAACCCAATAAGCAAAAGGAAGTAGTCATAGAAACCTTAGCAAAATCAAATTCAAATTTCAGAAACTTCTCAAAAAGTTATCTTGTCTTCAATTTTCTAAATTTTTAATGGCTTTAAGCAAAACCAAATGAATTCATTATTCATAAGCATTAATAATGCCTGAAGCGAATGCTCTTCAATTTTGAATTCATGTTTTTGGTAAAGATTGTGGTAAAGACAAATGATATCCTTTGTATTTGCTATAAATTGAAGTACAGGCATCAAAGCAATCTTTTTAGAAATTAATTTACTTGAATGTCTTTTTTCAAATTATTTGACTATATTTTATTCAGTGCTTCAATAAATAAAGAAGTAGCGATTTCTTCTCAAATCATAATTTCAAATAACAACTTAAATGCACTGAACAGTACACTCATCTGTAAATGATAAGAATTTAATATTGCATTTGATTCATTTACTGCAAAAAATGTATAAGTGATTGAGTAAACCATTCCTTTAAAATTCTAGTTGGAGCGAAAGAATAATTAACTCATGCAATGCAATAACGAGTTATCTATCATCCACTTTTGCAAAGAGATAACCGGTTATTGCATCGCATCAGTTAATTGTATATTATTTAAAGAAGTGATTGTAAATTTTTTTATGAGTGGAAGAATTTCTCTATTTAAACTCAACTAAACTAATCTCTGATTTTTTTTGCTATTCAAGAAATTATTAATTAAAATATAGGGAAAAGTTAAATAAAATGCAGGGAAAAGATTTGCAAAAAAACCAGTTTCACTGCAACAACAGATCTGAAGAAACGAGCTTAATATATGAAATAGAATACTCTCCTTGCTCTATCAAGTCTTTCGCCCAAAATTTTCATAAGACTTCTTTGAGTTATGATATAAAAATATGCAGAAAAATTGACATTTATAATATGTCAGAAGAGAGTTGACTCGTTCGATGAATGATTCGATATGCGTGTCAAGTCACACAACAGCAAAAGACGATATCACAAAGAAATGTGTGATAATCCACTTGAACCCAGAAATTGCTGCACATCACAGTTCAATAAAACCGTTTGAATGGACAATATATGTTCATATATATTGAAATCTATCTAATTCCTAGAATTATTTTGGAATACTGAATATCTTCCTTCGAGTTTATTATTAATAAAGTCTGTACTGCATATACAAGTTATTTCATAATGACAATTGTCTCAATATAAAGTTATTTTCTCATATAATTTACAGTATATAAATTAAATTAATTATAAGTTACAGTAAACTAATAATAGAGGAACTATAACTTAATGTAGTAATAAAAAAAATTTTATTTAATTAATTGAATTTGAAATTATAAATCATAATTATCTTATTTGTATTTGAGTTTGAATGTGTTATAATTTCAAATTCAATTAGTTAAATAAAAATTTTTTTATTGCTACATTAAGTTATAGTTCCTCTATTATTATTTTACTGTAATTTATTTTTTAAATTCTCTGCTCAATCTAAGTTTAAATTGAAGTTGGATTTAGAAAATTAAAATCAGATAGACTGTATCAATATAACTACTGTATATTTTAAAATCCCATGTTCATAGAGTGTCTGACTTAATAAGTCTGAGTCTAAATTTATTACTTAAATATGATATAAATGAATAATTTTTAAGTCACTGTAACTTCTGAGTGATTTACTCTATGTTCTTGTTTAAGTAGTCTCAAGTCTTATTTTAAGATGGTTTTCTTGAAGAGCTCAAGTGACTCTTGAGAATTATGTGAAAGCTTATACCCTAAAAAACATTAAGAAAAGCTACTGAAGATATTCAATAACTTATGAGAACTCTCATATATCTTTGAGACCACTCTTGTCATAAGTTTGTAAATTGAATAAATTTGATTCTTATGTTATATTAAGTTTATCTTATAAACTAAAAATACAAGTGATTCACTGCTAGAAATTTATCTCCTGATCGAATATCGATAAAAAATGAATGAAGTGATCAAAATTTTATGCGTTTTTTTCAATAAACCGATAAAACTAGAATAGGTTTAAAGAATTTCATTATATTGTCTGAATATAAGTTGAGACTAGTTTTAAATTTAAATTTTTTAGACCAAATATCTTTAAGTTCGACCCAAACCAAACTAAGAATTTTTGACAAAAACTAGAATCAAACCCAAAATCAAACACTCAAATGGTACAAAGTATACAATATTCGAAATTTTCAAGTGTTTTTATATTTAAAAAACAGGATAAACAGAAAAAAATTTAATTCAAAAGTTGTAAAATTTTTGACATATGTTTTTTGATTCTGTCAGAAAAACGAAACCAAATTGAAGACTTTCACAAAATCAGAACAAAAACAACACAGCCTAAGCTATAAACAAAAAGAACGCCTCAGAAGTTTTCATATTATAGTGTGCATAAAGAGAATGAATGAATTGAACATTTTGTTAAAATTCTTTAAAAAAATGAGGTAAAATTTGATATTAGATAAACATTTTAATAGCTAAGAATTCTACATTTAAAATGCAATTGAATTCAACTTTATAGCACTCCAGAGAGAAATCCTGTGAGTGTACGGCAGTGCAAACCAAAATCAAATTGTTTCTGAGATTGGAATCCAACCAAACCATTTCGAACTAAAACTATTCACAAGATTAATATCAATTCAATTAATTATTATATTTGAAAAACATAACCAACGCCTATAAGTGACAAATTTTAAGCATTTTATTTGCAACCATTTAATTAAATGAATAAAATGAATGAAATAAGTTTAAGCATCAATTGATCGAATCAAAAAGATATTCTGAAATCGACTTTAATTCATTAAGATTTCTATCATTGTCTATTTATTATATTTTGATCAACCGTTAACTCAAGTATATGTTTAACTAAAAGTTACAAAAGAAGTTGCATTATTTTAATTCATAAACCTTCAAATTGATTGACAATCAAGTGTTTTAATTGACTACTTAATCAAATCTGTTCTAACTTTAACTTAACCTAAGCCCTAATCTTTAAACTTTGAACTTTTTTTGACGTTTTTCTAATGTTGAATTAATTGTCTTATTTATTCTTTTATCTTTCAATTCAATTTTGATAATTTGATATTTTCTGTTCAACTCGACCTTTTAAAGTATAATATTTCTTGAAACAAAAACAGATTTGAAGTTTCATTTTCGTTCAATAAAATAGCAATTCAGAGCAATTGGAATACATAGTATGAGAATAGAAAACTATTTACTTCAAAAATGAAAAGATACTTAAAAATTTTATTCAAATCAAATTTGTTGATTATGCCCAACACAATACACCAGTAATGAAAATATGAAAATTAATATTTTCATTAATTCAAAAGGAATTACAAGATATGATAAACATTTAATTGAATAGTTATAAATTTTGCAAAATTTATTTTATAGACATTTGAAATGAAAATGATATAAATAATAAAAAAATAGTGCTATTTTGAAGAAATGCTTTAATTCAAATCGTTTATATTAAACTTATTTCAAATTCAATTGCCTTCTTCAGGAAGATTTATTATCCGAAAGATTTCAATTTTTACAATATTTCAACAGATATGAAAAAATGATGACCTCTTCTCTATTTAAGTCTGTTCTCTCTTAATCGATTGAAATTTTAGTGTATTGTTCGTAAGATTCTTTCTTTTATTCGTTTTATCCTTTTTATTCTCTATTCATCTTTAAATAATGAATTGCATGAATAAAATCAGAGCTTTTGTTAATACAGTAAAATCTCAATTTCAATATATAAAAGTTGTATATCAAATGAGAATCAAATGTTCTACTTTTTAGTGCGTGATTTATCTTTTTAGGAGCTAGAGGAATAAATGTTCAATTTGATTGACAAGTCTTATTCAATTCTTTTTTCATTTATGTTTTTCGCGATTACTTCTTTGAATAAAATTCTGCTATTCATCAATAGTTCGATTGTTTTTCATATAAATATTGATTTATGGATTTCTCGTAGCATCAAATTTACAAATAATTTTTTGCTTTTAATGATATAAATGTAAAAGTCTTTGCAAAAAAATGAAGAAAAAAGAAGAACAATCTTAAGGAAAATGTTAAGCATCGAAAATGAAACTTGACTTTCCTTATGAGAGAAGAACAGAACTTTTATCAAATTCTTATGAGTGACTAGAAATTCCTTTTAAAATTTCGAAAATAATTGATTTCATGTCATATTCGTTGAAATATTGTTTAATGTCGAGACTGTTCTTCTCTAACCAAACATTTTATTCAAATTAAATGAAATAAATAGTATATATAAATAGTTTACATATAGAAGATCTTTGATTAACTTTCGACCAGAATTTATTTAACAGAAAGAATTAAATAAATATTTGAAGAATGGATTAATTTTAAAATATTGATTATTTTACTTTTAAAGGTGCTCTAACTATAGCCACTCACTTATGCTATAACTCAAATTTTGGTGTCATCAACATAATGAATATATTATCATTGAGTGCAATTCTAATCGCGATACACTTTTCATTATTTATTTCAATGAGTCAAGCCTTGCGTATAGATATGCCCGGGTATGAAAAATATATATTTTAGCTTTCGTGTCACATAACAGCATAACCGTATCCGACATTACATTAAGTGAAATAATTAATAATAAATTTGTTGTCATTCCAGCATATATTTCAATCATACTGATAAAGAAATACTGGACAAATTACTTGGTCCCGATCGATATGATCGAAGGGTCAGACCGGCCGGTGAGTTCATTTTTTAAATTATTACTTTAGTAGCTTATCATAAAATCTAATTTTTTAAAGTTTAGTTCGATCGATATTTGTTCACAAGAATAAAATAAATATTTGATGTATGATATTGTTTAAAGTGAACTCATTTTCTTAAAATATTCTTATTTTATACACTATAAAGTAAATTAAGTTTACAATTTTATTACTTATAGCAACTGTAGAACTGTAGCAAGGAACTCATTTTCCTTCTAATATATTCACAAAACATGAATATTCAAATTGAAGGTCAAATTCTGAGATCAAACTTCGATCTGGAATACAAATAATTTATTCTTTGAAATCAATAGTTAAACTTATTTAAATTATTTTATATAAAAAATATATAAATTAAAAATCTTAGTTTGTTTTGAATATTTCAAAAAAAGCATTAATACATATTCTTTTCTGAAAATAAAACAATAATATTCCGAACATGTTCAAGAATATTCTGGAAACAATTGCCTGTTTAACACCATAGTAGGAATTGAATCTTAAATACAATACAAACATTGAATTTAAAGCTGGATTTTCAGCTTAAGGTTCAATTTTTATGATTGAATGAATGCTTGAAAAAATCGAGAGAATGTTCACTCATTCAAGAATAACAAAAAAAAGTTTATATTTTGTTTGTTTACTTATTTCTAGCATTAAATCAAATATAAAAACAATATTGATATTGTTTAATTTAGCAAATGTGCATTTAATACAATATAAAAACACTTAAATTCTCTTAAGCTTAAGATTTAATTGAATCAAATGGTAATCGACTTAAAAATAAAGCATAAATTAGATTATTTTTAGAAAAAAAGCCTTCAAATCAAATGTTAACCAAATGTAAAAATCTGTTGTCGCTTCTTTACAATATTATTATTAAATCCTTATTTATTCATCTTTCTGCTCAAAACAAAAATGAG
Source organism: Malaconothrus monodactylus (assembly GCA_034697245.1). NCBI lineage: Eukaryota > Metazoa > Arthropoda > Arachnida > Sarcoptiformes > Malaconothridae > Malaconothrus > Malaconothrus monodactylus. Next base: position 8,242 of record JAQIWZ010001376.1, read on the forward strand.
AGATAAGGTTAAAATTTTATTTTTTAAACGAACTTCACTCCATTCGATATGTTGAAGATTTTGAATCTTTAGTTTGTTCATTGAGAGCAAGCTTTTCATTGCTTTTTCAAAAATATTTCAAAACTTAAATACTTAATCAATATTTCAATGCCTAAAAATTAATTAAATTATTTGAATTTTTTTTTTGAAAGTTTTGAATTAATTTTGATAAAAATTTGGAAAAGATCAGAAATTGTAGAAAATTTATTTGTCTGAAGATTTGTTACAGATTTAAAATTGTTTCAATTGTTGTTTTCAGATACCAGTTGAAAGTCTAACTATAACCTATAATTCATGTCAAATAAAGTGTTTGGTGAAAAATAAATCCTTATTCTTATGCCTTTCATAGCCTTCAAATTCTTTTATCCTATATTTGAGAACAACTAAAATATCCCTTTAATTCAGTCAAATTCTAATTTAGTTGCATTAAATTCTTTTTTATTTCTTTTTGTCGCATAGAATTCCAATCAAATGATGAACGAAAACATTAAAATTTATATTTGATTATTAATAGAAAATCGCAAATTTTTCCATTAAAAATTAAATTTTAATAAAATATATTTTTTTTTGAAAGTAAAAACAACAGTGAATGTGAGTGTATTACTGCTAACCCTATCATCTCCCGACGAATCAAGTGTCACATACGAAATAGGATTTCTAATGCATCAGATGTGGGACGACCCAAGAGTACGGTATGAGGACGGAGGCAAACATAAGTATTTGAATGCATTAATGCACGCAGAAATGCTATGGATGGCCGACACTTATTTCATAAAGCACGGAGAATTTAAGTATCCTCTCGACCGTTTCGATCCCGTTCATATCGCTCTTAAAATATTTCCCAACGGAACTGTTCTCTACACAACCAGGTCTGATGAATCTCAATAAGTTTAGTGACAAAATTGGTTAATACGTTAAACCCGTTTATAACGAACAGGTCGGTGCGGCCAAAAGCGTTCGTTAAAAGCGAGTTTTCGCTATAACCGATCGATTTATAAAGAAATCTGTGCGAGCGGTGAAAACGATACGATTCGTTATAAGCGGGAATTCTTTATAACAGAGTTCGTTATAAACGGGTTTAACTGTATTTTTATTTTAATGAATAGGCGCAATATGATACTGACGTGTGAGGGCAATCTCAAAATATTTCCTTTCGATAGTCCAAAGTGTTTCTTCGCGATCGAAAGCAGTAAGTGATTGAATGTTATATTTTTATCGAAACTCTTTTAGTGTCTTAAACGTAACACAAGAGTTCGAAACACAAGATTTATTGCAATACACGTATAAAGATTTAGAATTTGTTTCTAGTTTCACACGAAAAAGATCAAATGGAACTGCTATGGGATAAGAATGCGCCCATCAGAACATCAGATTCTATAAAGACAATGAATGCATATATGATGCGAAACGAGACCAACAAATGCAATAAAAGGCATACGTGGAGAAGAGAATATAGTTGTTTGAGCGTTCTTCTAGTTTTTTCGAGGGATAAATCATTTTATTTCAGTACAGTATTTGTGCCGGGAATGGTTCTTGTGACCAGTTCTTTCATCAGTTTTTGGCTCGATGTGAATGCAGTGCCCGCAAGAGTTATGATTGGAGTGACAACAATGTTGAACTTTTGCACCACAACTAACAGTTTTCGATCTAAATTACCAGTTGTTTCTAATCTGACTGCTATGAATTTATGGGATTTTGTTTGCATGTTCTTCATCTATGCCTCTATGATTGAATTTATTATTGTTAATTATTTACACCGAAAAATTCATCATTCAAGTCGACCCACCTCTGGAGATCGGCAAAGCATAGGAGGACAGAGTGAATATTTTCATGGCTTTCGTCATCAGGTATTATAATAAGATTGATTTAATGTTAATAAATGCTCATCAATAATGATTATCTTAATTTTTTGTGAAAGCCTAATGGTAGAAAACTAGCCGAGTCTGGAATCCTTCAAACAGATCACATTCCATTAGCTCAAAATAAAGAAGAATTTGAACTGAAAGCACCTCTCGTTGGAGGAGATGATCCATCAGTTATGACTCAAGCAAATCATAGGCAAAAACTCGTAAGAAACAGGTCGTCGAGTGATATTCATCAACAACATTCACCGTACAGAGGAGCTCATTCTACAACAACATCTCTTCACGAAGATGAAAGAATAAAAGCAGCCGCTTCTGTATTCGCATGGCTTCGAAGGCCACAAATTTTTCGATCCGCTGAATTAACATCACGAGCACGACTGGCGAGATCTATAGACCACATTTCTAAAACTGTATTCACTTTGCTTTTTGGTCTTTTCACTTTTTTCTTCTTCCTCACATATGCTATTATAAAACCGGCCCAATTGGATGATTGGATCGAAAAGGAGTTCGAAGCGGCCGATTAAGAGAAACACAAGTTTATCGTTTAAATTTGTTGCCTTATCATCCATTGCCTGTAATAATATCTTTAACTCTTAGTCTTTGCACTTTTCTGTATATATTTGATTATAAGCTACAATACACTTGTTTGGGAACGTCAAAAATAGTTCATTTGAGAGATTCATTCATACGTTCAAATGATTAGTTAATTACGTTTATTGATAGGATTTAACTCATTTAGCAACTAATAAAAGCCATTTCTGATTGTTAATTATAAACTTCTTTGAAGTTTTAATAATACTCATAAGAGATTTTCAACTTTCAATATCATTTGAAAATTAGTCAAATTTAGAGATTTATCAAATATGAATTGTTTGAAATTCATATTTTCTCATGAAGAAAAGTTATTTCTTCTTTGCAATGTTGCTCATTGCCAGTCGACATATTAATATAAAGCCCAAAATAACATTGAATTCAATTCTGAAAATGAAAATAATATAAAAGACTGTAGTATTATTCTTTAGCTTAACCTTTAGGGTATACCTAAAGGATAAATTATCTCTTTTATAGATGAATAGTTGTACAATTTGTTCTGTTATACTTCTAATCAATTGCAATCAATTATATTTATCATAATTCTAGACTATCGGGTCTAACTTGCAAGGGATAAAAGAAAAAAAATTTCAATAGAAATTTTTAAAAAATTTAATCAGATTTGAATTCGATGCAAAATTTAGTTGAAAATTAGAATTATTTATTACAACAGCATTTTGAGTGAGATATAAAGAAGCTTTTATCGAAAACTCCCATTTTCGATGTTTGCCTTTAAAACAAAAATTAATCATTTCTCAAAATTCTTTAATTTCTTATCTGAATCAATGAAATCTCTTATTTTTAGAGATATTTTGTCGCTAGACTTTATGTCATCAATGAAAAAAGAAAGATTTTAAATTTGAAAATTTGTGTTTTCTTCAAATTTTTAAGGTTTGCCACAGTATTGAAATTTTGCAGAATTATGACATTATTAGTCTAGATTAGGATAAACTTTATTCATATTTATTCGAAGCCTACTTTTCATCATTATTGATATTGTTGTGATTTGATGAAAGTGTCACTTCTTAACAAAGGCAACTAATTTGTCACTAAATTACTGATAGTTTATTCGCTTTATATTAAGTTAAAACATACAAAAAGCTTAAGTAAATGTATGTTTAGAAAGTTTTGTTACAACTTTTTAATTTAATTAAAAAGTATCAAAATTTAGAGAATTTAATTAAGAGAATATTCATTAGATTTGAAAGTATGAAAGAACCAAAATTAAAATCAAGTTTATTGAAATTAAAGTTACAAAAATACTGATATTACTTATCAAATATATCAGAAGGAAAAATTATTTTCTGAATCTCTTTGACTTTTAAAACTGACATATCTTTTCGAAAGCATTATTTAGAACTAATTCTTTCAACTCAAACCTGAATACGAATTAAATGAAAGTTCATTAAAAATTTAGAACATTTATCAAACTTTTCAAAAACTATTTTCAAAAGTGATT